>CAUDMG010002964.1:602500-659803 GCA_958450375.1 Homarus gammarus | reverse complement strand
TAAAGGCTTTCACACAATAATATCAGTCACTTAGGTACCAAAAAAAGATATTAACTACTCTACAATGAATAGGCCTTAAGGGCACTCAACAAAATTATATGTCACTGAGGAATGGTAATAAAAATGAGAAATTAATACTCTACAATGAATAGGCCTTAAGGGCACTCAACAAAATTATATCAGTCACTGAGGAAATGGTAATAAAACATGAAATTAAATACTCTACAATGAATAGGCCTTAAGGGCACTCAACAAAATTATATCAGTCACTGAAGGAAATGGTAATAAAATATGAAATTAAATACTCTACAATGAATAGGCCTTAAGGGCACTCAACCAAAATTATAGCACCCCAACAGATGCACACTTCCTAACCTAACCTAACCACTACTCTGGGGAACAAGGTTATACCTGAGATCAGAATTATGAAGAACAATCAGAGGCATTAAAAGAATCAAATCACAGTATCACTCTGGTTCCACTTGATGGCACAAACATTCAAAACAATATTATCAAAATTATCTAGAAACTATTAAATTACACCCGTAATAAGGGAGGGAAAATGTTCCTCCAGGTATCTCCTAGAGACCTAGACTCACGGTCTCAGTGTGTGACCATTAGTCTACTCAGATAGCCTCAGTGTACTCCCAGTGCGTCCATAAAGCGGACGGGAGTGAGCCAATCAGACCTTGTACAGTTGAGAGAAGCTTTAGCGTCCCGTGTCGTTTAGTTGTCGGGAGCACTCGTTCACTCAAGAGATCCTTTGCTACCCCGCTAAACAGTGACAGGCCTACTTTGATCGGTCCAATGGCGACAATCGCCACCCTCAATCCTCAACGGCAGTCTCAAACGGCAGTCAATCTCAGGTCAACTCCAGTCAACTTCAGTCAAGTGGGTTCTCACGGAAACCCTGAAATGAACTCACTGTTAGCTCTAGTTTACTTTATCACTGCCCTATCTAACCCTGTCTGAGATCGAATGAGACTTACTTGTTATACTGCAATATTTCAGCACAGGTGACTAGGCCACGTGACTATTTCTGGGACAGACGCGCAGGGACGTCTTGTTTGTGTGAGTGCTATCCGGGACTGAGAGAGAGGCCGCCTCGTGTCCTCTCAAGGCGTAGCTTAGGCCTACGTGACCTATTTTCCGCCTAACTAATAACTCCTTGGGACACCCTTTAACATTATTCAGACTGCTAAACGATCTATAATAATTTCAAATTCAATAATAGTCCCTTAACTTCATGAATCGCATCATTATTAATCCGGTAAATAACATTTAATATCATATAGGCCTAGTTCCGCAATCTCCCACTATGTGCGGGGAGCGCTCTCTTCCCTCAGACGAACTTGAACGCTCAGTACCGCTAATGGCGGGGCATTCGAAATTACTCTGAAATTTCTGAATATTACAATCGACCCCCCTAAAAAAAGACAGCACTGTCCTCATGTGCTGAGAAGACCATTCATACGACCCCCCTAAAATTTTGTTCTAAGAAACTGCATCTTGCCCCTTTTGCTAAACGCAGCATTCCCGTCTTCTCTTCTCTCCTTTTCTCTCCGCTAACACTCGACCCCCCTAAAAAAAAACAGCACTGCCCTCATGTGCTGAGAGAACAACTTAGAACCCACCTTCAACTCTGTACTATTCCACTCGCAGCCAGCAACTCATTTCTCCCATTTCTTCCTAGCCCAACTCAAACCAACCAGAACATCACGCTCCCCTTTTGCCTGGCCCTTAACTAGAGAACCAATGTCAAAATTAATACCAGCCCAAAACAAACATGCTCTCCTTTGGCCTGGCCCTTGAACTAAGAGGAACCAGTGTCCAAACAATACTCAGTCCAAAACAAACATGCTCTCCTTTGCCTGCCCTTGAGCTAAGAGGAACCAGTGTCAAAACCAATACACAGTCCAAAACAAACATTCTCTCCTTTTGCCTGGCCCTTGAGCTAAGAGGAACCAGTGTCAAAAAAAATACTCAGTCCACGTCTCCGAACCTCATGCCGGCAGACCAACCCTCTGACAATGTACCAGTCCATATTAGTGAGGCCCTGGACATTACAACAGCAACTCAATCCCGTCATGACAGCACTCAATCCCGCTCATGACAGCAACCACTACTCAACGCACATCTCTGACCTAACCATCTTTCCCATCCCCTCTGCCCTACTCACGACTCCTCCAACTCACCCTCGACAACCTGCCTTTTCTCATTACCATGCACCCTAAACTGTAATCGGTCGGCTTCGTCTTGTCTCTCAGCTGGAGGGCTCGATCAACCTCTCTGAACTACTTACGTACCCCTATATTTCCCACTTGGACCTCACACTTCCTTGACTGCTGAACGTGTGCCTGACATTCACCCCTTGTTTCCTCCCTGAACCGTTGAATGTGTGCCTGAGACTCCCACTTGAACCTGTTTACCTGTGCTTGATAATCCCTCTTTAGGTCTCGGAACTCCTCTCTCAGCTGTACCAAGGTCCCGCGGTCGTCTCTCTTCCTCCTCATACACATCTCTACTGTCAAGCCTAACCAACTCAGTCCGGGCACAAGGATGAGCATCAGTGCGAGTTCAATCCCTACCAGTACTAACCAACACATGATGGCGTTCATTATCCCAACCACAGAACTATCAGTCACGACATTAAAAAACTACGCTCTGCTACCATTTGTAACCGGTCGGAATTTACTGGACTTTAATTTCTCACTTGACTTGGGGTTTATTTAAAATTAATAGATGGTAATGGCAGTGGAAGCGCCCCTTTGAGAAAAATCCCGAACCAGCACAAGAACACTTAAAACTACTAAACAAAATAAATTGTCCGTGACCCGTGGAAGGATAGCATCTGTGACTGGGATGAATGAGACACACTGTTACATTTAGACACTTATATTCCCTCCAACACTACAAACACAATCCAATAATGGTACACCAATATGCGCACCTCTTAACTTGAACTTAAAACACTACTCTGGGGAATAAAAGTTATACATGATATAAAAATTATTAGAACCTCAGGCAACAATAAATTTGAAGTATTAAGAACTGTTCCGTGCACACATGAAACAGGCCTTAAAGGCTTTCACACAATAATATCAGTCACTTAGGTACCAAAAAAAGATATTAACTACTCTACAATGAATAGGCCTTAAGGGCACTCAACAAAATTATATGTCACTGAGGAATGGTAATAAAAATGAGAAATTAAATACTCTACAATGAATAGGCCTTAAGGGCACTCAACAAAATTATATCAGTCACTGAGGAAATGGTAATAAAACATGAAATTAAATACTCTACAATGAATAGGCCTTAAGGGCACTCAACAAAATTATATCAGTCACTAGGAAATGGTAATAAAAATGAAATTAAATACTCTACAATGAATAGGCCTAAGGGCACTCAACAAATTATAGCACCCCAACAGATGCACACTTCCTAACCTAACCTAACCACTACTCTGGGGAACAAGGTTATACCTGAGATCAGAATTATGAAGAACAATCAGAGGCATTAAAAGAATCAAATCACAGTATCACTCTGGTTCCACTTGATGGCACAAACATTCAAAACAATATTATCAAAATTATCTAGAAACTATTAAATTACACCCGTAATAAGGGAGGGAAAATGTTCCTCCAGGTATCTCCTAGAGACCTAGACTCACGGTCTCAGTGTGTGACCATTAGTCTACTCAGATAGCCTCAGTGTACTCCCAGTGCGTCCATAAAGCGGACGGGAGTGAGCCAATCAGACCTTGTACAGTTGAGAGAAGCTTTAGCGTCCCGTGTCGTTTAGTTGTCGGGAGCACTCGTTCACTCAAGAGATCCTTTGCTACCCCGCTAAACAGTGACAGGCCTACTTTGATCGGTCCAATGGCGACAATCGCCACCCTCAATCCTCAACGGCAGTCTCAAACGGCAGTCAATCTCAGGTCAACTCCAGTCAACTTCAGTCAAGTGGGTTCTCACGGAAACCCTGAAATGAACTCACTGTTAGCTCTAGTTTACTTTATCACTGCCCTATCTAACCCTGTCTGAGATCGAATGAGACTTACTTGTTATACTGCAATATTTCAGCACAGGTGACTAGGCCACGTGACTATTTCTGGGACAGACGCGCAGAGACGTCTTGTTTGTGTGAGTGCTATCCGGGACTGAGAGAGAGGCCGCCTCGTGTCCTCTCAAGGCGTTAGCTTAGGCCTACGTGACCTATTTTCCGCCTAACTAATAACTCCTTGGGACACCCTTTAACATTATTCAGACTGCTAAACGATCTATAATAATTTCAAATTCAATAATAGTCCCTTAACTTCATGAATCGCATCATTATTAATCCGGTAAATTACATTTAATATCATATAGGCCTAGTTCCGCAATCTCCCACTATGTGCGGGGAGCGCTCTCTTCCCTCAGACGACCTTGAACGCTCAGTACCGCTAATGGCGGGGCATTCGAAATTACTCTGAAATTTCTGAATATTACATATATATATATATATATATATATATATATATATATATATATATATATATATATATATATAATATATATATATATATATATATAAGTATAATAATATATATATATATATATATAATATGTATATATATAATATATATAGAATATATATAATAAATTTAAAATAAATATATATATATAAATATATATATATAATATATAATATAATATATATATGAATAATATATTATATATATAATATATTATATATATATATACAAATTATTATATATTATATGTATATATTATATATACTATATATGTTATAAATATGTATATATATATATATATATATATATATATATATATATATAAATTATATATATATATATATATATATATATATATATATATGTAATATTCAGAAATTTCAGAGTAATTTCGAATGCCCCGCCATTAGCGGTACTGAGCGTTCAAGGTCGTCTGAGGGAAGAGAGCGCTCCCCGCACATAGTGGGAGATTGCGGAACTAGGCCTATATGATATTAAATGTAATTTACCGGATTAATAATGATGCGATTCATGAAGTTAAGGGACTATTATTGAATTTGAAATTATTATAGATCGTTTAGCAGTCTGAATAATGTTAAAGGGTGTCCCAAGGAGTTATTAGTTAGGCGGAAAATAGGTCACGTAGGCCTAAGCTAACGCCTTGAGAGGACACGAGGCGGCCTCTCTCTCAGTCCCGGATAGCACTCACACAAACAAGACGTCTCTGCGCGTCTGTCCCAGAAATAGTCACGTGGCCTAGTCACCTGTGCTGAAATATTGCAGTATAACAAGTAAGTCTCATTCGATCTCAGACAGGGTTAGATAGGGCAGTGATAAAGTAAACTAGAGCTAACAGTGAGTTCATTTCAGGGTTTCCGTGAGAACCCACTTGACTGAAGTTGACTGGAGTTGACCTGAGATTGACTGCCGTTTGAGACTGCCGTTGAGGATTGAGGGTGGCGATTGTCGCCATTGGACCGATCAAAGTAGGCCTGTCACTGTTTAGCGGGGTAGCAAAGGATCTCTTGAGTGAACGAGTGCTCCCGACAACTAAACGACACGGGACGCTAAAGCTTCTCTCAACTGTACAAGGTCTGATTGGCTCACTCCCGTCCGCTTTATGGACGCACTGGGAGTACACTGAGGCTATCTGAGTAGACTAATGGTCACACACTGAGACCGTGAGTCTAGGTCTCTAGGAGATACCTGGAGGAACATTTTCCCTCCCTTATTACGGGTGTAATTTAATAGTTTCTAGATAATTTTGATAATATTGTTTTGAATGTTTGTGCCATCAAGTGGAACCAGAGTGATACTGTGATTTGATTCTTTTAATGCCTCTGATTGTTCTTCATAATTCTGATCTCAGGTATAACCTTGTTCCCCAGAGTAGTGGTTAGGTTAGGTTAGGAAGTGTGCATCTGTTGGGGTGCTATAAATTTGGTTGAGTGCCCTTAAGGCCTATTCATTGTAGAGTATTTAATTTCATATTTTATTACCATTTCCTTAGTGACTGATATAATTTTGTTGAGTGCCCTTAAGGCCTATTCATTGTAGAGTATTTAATTTCATGTTTTATTACCATTTCCTCAGTGACTGATATAATTTTGTTGAGTGCCCTTAAGGCCTATTCATTGTAGAGTATTTAATTTCTCATTTTTATTACCATTCCTCAGTGACATATAATTTTGTTGAGTGCCCTTAAGGCCTATTCATTGTAGAGTAGTTAATATCTTTTTTTGGTACCTAAGTGACTGATATTATTGTGTGAAAGCCTTTAAGGCCTGTTTCATGTGTGCACGGAACAGTTCTTAATACTTCAAATTTATTGTTGCCTGAGGTTCTAATAATTTTTATATCATGTATAACTTTTATTCCCCAGAGTAGTGTTTTAAGTTCAAGTTAAGAGGTGCGCATATTGGTGTACCATTATTGGATTGTGTTTGTAGTGTTGGAGGGAATATAAGTGTCTAAATGTAACAGTGTGTCTCATTCATCCCAGTCACAGATGCTATCCTTCCACGGGTCACGGACAATTTATTTTGTTTAGTAGTTTTAAGTGTTCTTGTGCTGGTTCGGGATTTTTCTCAAAGGGGCGCTTCCACTGCCATTACCATCTATTAATTTTAAATAAACCCCAAGTCAAGTGAGAAATTAAAGTCCAGTAAATTCCGACCGGTTACAAATGGTAGCAGAGCGTAGTTTTTAATGTCGTGACTGATAGTTCTGTGGTTGGGATAATGAACGCCATCATGTGTTGGTTAGTACTGGTAGGGATTGAACTCGCACTGATGCTCATCCTTGTGCCCGGACTGAGTTGGTTAGGCTTGACAGTAGAGATGTGTATGAGGAGGAAGAGAGACGACCGCGGGACCTTGGTACAGCTGAGAGAGGAGTTCCGAGACCTAAAGAGGGATTATCAAGCACAGGTAAACAGGTTCAAGTGGGAGTCTCAGGCACACATTCAACGGTTCAGGGAGGAAACAAGGGGTGAATGTCAGGCACACGTTCAGCAGTCAAGGAAGTGTGAGGTCCAAGTGGGAAATATAGGGGTACGTAAGTAGTTCAGAGAGGTTGATCGAGCCCTCCAGCTGAGAGACAAGACGAAGCCGACCGATTACAGTTTAGGGTGCATGGTAATGAGAAAAGGCAGGTTGTCGAGGGTGAGTTGGAGGAGTCGTGAGTAGGGCAGAGGGGATGGGAAAGATGGTTAGGTCAGAGATGTGCGTTGAGTAGTGGTTGCTGTCATGAGCGGGATTGAGTCGCTGTCATGAGCGGGATTGAGTTGCTGTTGTAATGTCCAGGGCCTCACTAATATGGACTGGTACATTGTCAGAGGGTTGGTCTGCCGGCATGAGGTTCGGAGACGTGGACTGAGTATTTTTTTGACACTGGTTCCTCTTAGCTCAAGGGCCAGGCAAAAGGAGAGAATGTTTGTTTTGGACTGTGTATTGGTTTGACACTGGTTCCTCTTAGCTCAAGGGACCAGGCAAAGGAGAGCATGTTTGTTTTGGACTGAGTATTGTTTGGACACTGGTTCCTCTTAGTTCAAGGGCCAGGCCAAAGGAGAGCATGTTTGTTTGGGCTGGTATTAATTTTGACATTGGTTCTCTAGTTAAGGGCCAGGCAAAAGGGGAGCGTGATGTTCTGGTTGGTTTGAGTTGGGCTAGGAAGAAATGGGGAAGAAATGGAGTTGCTGGCTGCGAGTGGAATAGTACAGAGTTGAAGGTGGGTTCTAAGTTGTTCTCTCAGCACATGAGGGCAGTGCTGTTTTTTCTTTAGGGGGGTCGAGTGTTAGCGGGAGAGAAAAGGAGAGAAGAGAAGACGGGAATGCTGCGTTTAGCAAAAGGGGCAAGATGCAGTTTCTTAGAACAAAATTTTAGGGGGGTCGTATGAATGGTCTTCTCAGCACATGAGGACAGTGCTGTCTTTTTTTAGGGGGGTCGATTGTAATATTCAGAAATTTCAGAGTAATTTCGAATGCCCCGCCATTAGCGGTACTGAGCGTTCAAGGTCGTCTGAGGGAAGAGAGCGCTCCCCGCACATAGTGGGAGATTGCGGAACTAGGCCTATATGATATTAAATGTAATTTACCGGATTAATAATGATGCGATTCATGAAGTTAAGGGACTATTATTGAATTTGAAATTATTATAGATCGTTTAGCAGTCTGAATAATGTTAAAGGGTGTCCCAAGGAGTTATTAGTTAGGCGGAAAATAGGTCACGTAGGCCTAAGCTAGCGCCTTGAGAGGACACGAGGCGGCCTCTCTCTCAGTCCCGGATAGCACTCACACAAACAAGACGTCTCTGCGCGTCTGTCCCAGAAATAGTCACGTGGCCTAGTCACCTGTGCTGAAATATTGCAGTATAACAAGTAAGTCTCATTCGATCTCAGACAGGGTTAGATAGGGCAGTGATAAAGTAAACTAGAGCTAACAGTGAGTTCATTTCAGGGTTTCCGTGAGAACCCACTTGACTGAAGTTGACTGGAGTTGACCTGAGATTGACTGCCGTTTGAGACTGCCGTTGAGGATTGAGGGTGGCGATTGTCGCCATTGGACCGATCAAAGTAGGCCTGTCACTGTTTAGCGGGGTAGCAAAGGATCTCTTGAGTGAACGAGTGCTCCCGACAACTAAACGACACGGGACGCTAAAGCTTCTCTCAACTGTACAAGGTCTGATTGGCTCACTCCCGTCCGCTTTATGGACGCACTGGGAGTACACTGAGGCTATCTGAGTAGACTAATGGTCACACACTGAGACCGTGAGTCTAGGTCTCTAGGAGATACCTGGAGGAACATTTTCCCTCCCTTATTACGGGTGTAATTTAATAGTTTCTAGATAATTTTGATAATATTGTTTTGAATGTTTGTGCCATCAAGTGGAACCAGAGTGATACTGTGATTTGATTCTTTTAATGCCTCTGATTGTTCTTCATAATTCTGATCTCAGGTATAACCTTGTTCCCCAGAGTAGTGGTTAGGTTAGGTTAGGAAGTGTGCATCTGTTGGGGTGCTATAAATTTGGTTGAGTGCCCTTAAGGCCTATTCATTGTAGAGTATTTAATTTCATATTTTATTACCATTTCCTCAGTGACTGATATAATTTTGTTGAGTGCCCTTAAGGCCTATTCATTGTAGAGTATTTAATTTCATGTTTTATTACCATTTCCTCAGTGACTGATATAATTTTGTTGAGTGCCCTTAAGGCCTATTCATTGTAGAGTATTTAATTTCTCATTTTTATTACCATTCCTCAGTGACATATAATTTTGTTGAGTGCCCTTAAGGCCTATTCATTGTAGAGTAGTTAATATCTTTTTTGGTACCTAAGTGACTGATATTATTGTGTGAAAGCCTTTAAGGCCTGTTTCATGTGTGCACGGAACAGTTCTTAATACTTCAAATTTATTGTTGCCTGAGGTTCTAATAATTTTATATCATGTATAACTTTTATTCCCCAGAGTAGTGTTTTAAGTTCAAGTTAAGAGGTGCGCATATTGGTGTACCATTATTGGATTGTGTTTGTAGTGTTGGAGGGAATATAAGTGTCTAAATGTAACAGTGTGTCTCATTCATCCCAGTCACAGATGCTATCCTTCCACGGGTCACGGACAATTTATTTTGTTTAGTAGTTTTAAGTGTTCTTGTGCTGGTTCGGGATTTTTCTCAAAGGGGCGCTTCCACTGCCATTACCATCTATTAATTTTAAATAAACCCCAAGTCAAGTGAGAAATTAAAGTCCAGTAAATTCCGACCGGTTACAAATGGTAGCAGAGCGTAGTTTTTAATGTCGTGACTGATAGTTCTGTGGTTGGGATAATGAACGCCATCATGTGTTGGTTAGTACTGGTAGGGATTGAACTCGCACTGATGCTCATCCTTGTGCCCGGACTGAGTTGGTTAGGCTTGACAGTGTCAGGACAGGCCAGGAATCCAATGCACTGTTTGTTCATTTGAGGGATAACAAGCATTGCATTGACTGGGATAATGCCTCCTCAATATTACCATGTAATTCAATTGATAGTAGGAACATCATAGAATCTAATCTTATTAAACATACCGAAGCATTCAACATGAATTTGAGTAACGGCTTGTACAAGCTGGACAACTTTGTAATTAAGAAGATTTGTGATCAGGTGAGAGGGCGGGTCACTGTCCCATCTGACCCAACCACCAACCGTTGTGTGCCATTTAAAGATTAGTAGGGTCATTACCTGACCATTGTGGACCTGGTCTCACCCTCCTCTGTATATATTCATCTTGTTCTGCATTACTCTATCTAGTCTGTACTCACCCCTGAAGATGTGAATTACACGAAAGCGCTTGGGAACTTCGTGTTTTCTTCTTTCCTGGTGGTTATCAGCATATACCTAGATCACGCGCACCTACAGTGATTTACTTGCATAAATGGATTCCACGCGCCACTTCTTCATCTTCTCTACAAGCTGTCCTGGACTGTCTCCTTTCGTTACTGAATACTCCTCTTCGATGATCAAGGCCCACAAATTGAAAATACGTTCGAAATTTCTCCAGACATGCCTCAGTGAAAAAGTTATGCCAAGATCAATCCTCCCACAACGTGTCCTTAAGATGTCTGACCGCCCCTTTGATGAGTTCCAAGAAATCATCCTTAAGAAACATTTTGAAATAAAGAAAATTGAAGTGGATGAAGCCTTCCGTATTGTAAGACAAAAAAAGCGCGCTTTTATCATGACCATACCGAGTTATTGGAAAAAGTTCATGTTGGACTACTGTTTTGATAACCTGAGACGTGAGCGTTCTGATCTTCAAGCCAAGATAGACCACAAATTGGCACTCCTTATTAGAAATAGTGATTGGACTAAGGATGCCAATAACAACTGTGTAGTGAATCTCTCCTCTAAACAACTAGACAATGATACCTTGTGTGCCCTCGGCTATGGTTTAAGTTTTGATGGTTCCAACAAGGGAGTCGACAGTGTTGACATAGCCAGAGCATTTTGCAATTTGGAGAAATTCAGTAATTTGACAAGTGAAGAAGTGAACATGTGTAAAGGTGTTGTGTATGCATCTATGTCCAAGCCTTGTGTTTCAAACTGTCCAGAAAGATTCACCAAAGCACTCCAAGCCCTTAAGAAAAATAAGGATCTACATGTCACTAAAGCAGATAAAGCCAACACAGTAGTGATTTTAAACAAAGATGACTATATCTCAAAAATGAATGACCTTTTATGTGACACTACAACATATTCTAAACTCATAAATAATCCTCTCAACACTGTCAACACCCAGTTCAACAAAAAACTTAAGTCCCTATTGAGAGGCAAAGCTACTCTCATTAAACATCTTACTTCAACGTCCCCTCCACTGCCTTACATGTACGGTTTAATCAAGACCCACAAGCCCAATAACCCAGCAAGACCCATCATTAGCTCTGTTGGGTCAATCTCTTATAAACTATCTAAATGGTTAGTTTCCTTACTAAACCCCCTAGTTGGCAACATTTCTAACTCCAATATCAAGAATAATATGGATCTGGTTGATAAACTCAATAACTTGCACATTAATCATGATTTTAAACTGGTCAGCTTTGATGTAACGTCACTTTTTACAAAGGTCCCAGTTGATGATTTACTAGAGTTCCTCATAGATTCCCTGGATAACATTTCACTGCCCGTCTCGAAAGATGACTTCATCGAACTCATCAAACTATGTATTAAGGATTGCAAATTCGAATTCAATGAGGAATATTATGCTCAAAAATTTGGTATGGCAATGGGTAATCCACTCTCACCTGTATTAAGCAACCTATATATGGAATTCTTTGAAAAGAAACTATTAAGTAATATTTTACCACCCTCAGCAGTCTGGTTTAGATATGTTGATGATGTATTATGTCTCTGGCCATGCAATGAGGACCTAAAAGTTTTCCTACCACAACTTAACAACTTAGCCCCCTCGATCAAATTCACTGTGGAATTAGAGCAAGACTGTAAATTGCCATTCCTAGACTGTCTGATACACAGAATAGGTAACACTTTCAAGTTCAGTATTTATAGAAAACCAACCAATGTGTGTTCATACATTCATTATTATTCTGCCCACCATAATAAAGTCAAACAGTCAGTATTTACAACAATGTTTTTACGTGCCTTGAGAATTTGCAGTCCGGAATTCATCGATGAGGAATACAAATATATATATAATATTGGCTCAAACCTTAAATACCCTAGATCTTTCATAGACAAATGCTTAAACATTACTAAGAAAACTTTTTATAGAACTGATCCCAAGCCCACCCATGACCATAAGAATATCTTAATATTACCATTTCACAAAAATTTCTCACACATTCCGGCACAGCTAAAATCTTGGAACGTCAATGTGGCATTTAAAAACTCATGCACTGTTAAACAAATGTTAATCAAGAACTCCCCCAACAACACAATTGGTTGCATTTATAAAGTTCCTTGCAAGGAATGTAATATGTTTTACTTAGGCCAGACAGGTAAAGATCTTGTAACTAGAATTAAACAACACAAATACAGTGTCAGGACAGGCCAGGAATCCAATGCACTGTTTGTTCATTTGAGGGATAACAAGCATTGCATTGACTGGGATAATGCCTCCTCAATATTACCATGTAATTCAATTGATAGTAGGAACATCATAGAATCTAGTCTTATTAAACATACCGAAGCATTCAACATGAATTTGAGTAACGGCTTGTACAAGCTGGACAACTTTGTAATTAAGAAGATTTGTGATCAGGTGAGAGGGCGGGTCACTGTCCCATCTGACCCAACCACCAACCGTTGTGTGCCATTTAAAGATTAGTAGGGTCATTACCTGACCATTGTGGACCTGGTCTCACCCTCCTCTGTATATATTCATCTTGTTCTGCATTACTCTATCTAGTCTGTACTCACCCCTGAAGATGTGAATTACACGAAAGCGCTTGGGAACTTCGTGTTTTCTTCTTTCCTGGTGGTTATCAGCATATATATATATATATATGTAATATTCAGAAATTTCAGAGTAATTTCGAATGCCCCGCCATTGGCAACACTGAGCGTTCAAGGTCATGGGAGGGGAGAGAGCTCTTCCCCCTCCTAGCGGGAGATGGTGGAATTAGGCCTATATGATATTAAATGTAGTTTACCGATTGAATAATGATGCGAGTCATGAAGTAAGGGACTATTATTGAATTTTAAATTATTATAGATCGTTTAGCAGTCTGAATAATGTTACGGGTGTCCCAAGGAGTTATTAGTTAGGCGGAAAATAAGTCACGTAGGCCTAAGCTCACGCCTTGAGAGAACGCGACGAGGCCTCTCCCCCAGTCCCGGAGAGCATTCACAGAGACAAGACGTCTCTGCGCGCTTGTCCCAGGAATAGTCACGTGGCCTAGTCACCTGTGTTGCATTATTGCAGAGTAACAAGTAAGTCTCATTCGATCTCAGACAGGGTTAGATAGGGCAGTGATAAAGTAAACTAGAGCTAACAGTGAGTTCATTTCAGGGTTTCCGTGAGAACCCACTTGACTGGAGTTGACCCGGAGTTGACTGCGAGAGATTGACTGCCGTTTGAGACTGCCGTTGATGATTGAGGGTGGCGATTGTCGCCATTGGACCGAGCAAAGTAGGCCTGTCACTGTTTAGCGGGGTAGCAAAGGATCTCTTGAGTGAACAAGTGCTCCCGACAACTAAACGACCCGGGACCAGCAGTGGGTGATCAGTTCTTACCACTCCTGGCACATCACCACGTGTCCCGAGCTGCTAGCGAAACCCTCTTGCTAACGGGACGCTAAAGCTTCTCTCAACTGTACAAGGTCTGATTGGCTCACTCCCGTCCGCTTTATGGACGCACTGTGAGTACACTGAGGCTATCTGAGTAGACTAATGGTCACACACTGAGACCGTGAGTCTAGGCCTCTAGGAGATACCTGGAGGAACATTTTCCTTCCCTTATTACGGGTGTAGTTTAATAGTTTCTAGATAATTTTGATAATATTGTTTTGAATGTTTGTGCCATCAAGTGGAACCAGAGTGAT
The DNA here is from genome assembly GCA_958450375.1 of Homarus gammarus. Lineage (NCBI taxonomy): Eukaryota > Metazoa > Arthropoda > Malacostraca > Decapoda > Nephropidae > Homarus > Homarus gammarus. The sequence continues at coordinate 645,751 of CAUDMG010002964.1, read as the reverse complement.
ACTGTGATTTGATTCTTTTAATGCCTCTGATTGTTCTTCATAATTCTGATCTCAGGTATAACCTTGTTCCCCAGAGTAGTGGTTAGGTTAGGTTAGGAAGTGTGCATCTGTTGGGGTGCTATAATTTTGTTGAGTGCCCTTAAGGCCTATTCATTGTAGAGTATTTAATTTCATATTTTATTGCCATTTCCTCAGTGACTGATATAATTTTGTTGAGTGCCCTTAAGGCCTATTCATTGTAGAGTATTTAATTTCATGTTTTATTACCATTTCCTCAGTGACTGATATAATTTTGTTGAGTGCCCTTAAGGCCTATTCATTGTAGAGTAGTTAATTTCTTTTTTTAATACCTAAGTGACTGATATTATTGTGTGAAAGCCTTTAAGGCCTGTTTCATGTGTGCACGCAACAGTTCTTAATACTTCAAATTTATTGTTGCCTGAGGTTCTAATAATTTTTATATCATGTATAACTTTTATTCCCCAGAGTAGTGGTTTAAGTTCAAGTTGAGAGGTGAGCATATTGGTGTACCATTATTTGATTGTGTTTGTAGTGTTGGAGGGAATATAAGTGTCTAAATTTTACAGTGTGTCTCATTCATCCCAGTCACAGATGCTATCCTTCCACGGGTCACGGACAATTTATTTTGTTTAGTAGATTTAAGTGTTCATGTGCTGGTTCGGGATTTTTCTCAAAGGGGCGCTTCCACTGCCATTACCATCTATTAATTTTAAATAAACCCCAAGTCAAGTGAGAAATTAAAGTCCAGTAAATTCCGACCGGTTACAAATGGTAGCAGAGCGTAGTTAATTTTATTTCGTGACTGATAGTTCTGTGGTTGGGATAATGAGCGTAATCATGGAGTGGATGGAAACGGTAGAGAGTGTGACCCCAACTCTACTCATGCTCGCCGTGGGAATGGGGTTGTTGTGGTTGACGGTGCAGTTGAGAGAAGAGTTCGTGGAACGTATTGGGAAGCTAGAGGGGAAAATCCGGGGTGAGTACCAGGAACGATTGGAACAGTTAGAAGGGAAGATCAATGGGGAATGTCAGGCATGGGTGAACCAAATCAGGGGGGAGTATGGAGTATATGTACAACAGTTAAGGGGGGAGTACCACACACAATTGCAACAGTTAGAGACGGAACACCAACAACACCTCGCTCTGTTGGGGGATGCACTAGATGGGGTAAAGACACAGTATAAAATACAGCACGATGAGACAATGTGGGAGATGAGGAGACACAATAGTAGAGAGGGAACTAGTCTCGGGGCCGGGTTGACCATGTCTAAGTTCGACGGTAGGCCAGGAATAGAGGTAGGAAAGTGGTTAAGAGAGGTTGACCGAACCCTCAAGCTGCTAGACGGAGACGAAGTCAGTCGAATCCAATTCATAATAAGGCATCTTGCGGGGCCTGCGGCAGATCGCGTATACAACGCACGCAGAGACTGGGAAACCGTAGATGAGTTAACTTGTTATTTGAAGCAGCAATATGGCGGACCGACGGCCACGTACGACGCCATTCAGAAGGTGATGACGCGGAAACAAGGGAGCAACGAAACGCTTCTTGAGTATTATGATGCTATGCTAGATTTAAACGATGAGTTGAACCACCATGATCATAAATATGATAAGGCCCTGTTGGGAGATGCAATCACTCGAGGGCTCAAGGAGGAACAAAGCCGTATGTGGTTAGTGGATGAGATCAAGAAGTATCCTCACCATAGTCTAGACGAGTGGATCACGGGGCTGAGAGAGGCGGAACAAAAACGAGAGGCTTTGAGGGAGGTACCGCTGACTAAAGGAAGAGAGAACGAGCCGCAGACTGGAGGCTCGATTCCCCCGAGGTGCTATGCGTGTGGACAAGAGGGCCATTTCAGTTTCAATTGCACGAACGGGTCCAGACCAGGAGAGAGTGTCCCAAGGGGATACGTGGCCAATGGCCAGTATCGAGTTGGAAATAACAATCGGAACTGGCGGTCGGGAAATGGCCAAGGCCAGGCAGTCCCCGCCAACCGTTCCTGGCCTCACCAATAGATTCCACCGGCGATGTTATGAGCCAAGAGAGAGCGGACCCATGGTCAAGCGTGGTTCGCATGACAAATTTAATCACAACAGAAGGTACCTTAAGGCTGAAAGCAGAGTGTCCTAAGGTCTCGGTGCTGGTAGCGGGTCGTGAAATGTGGGGTTTAGCAGATACTGGGGCAGAAGTGTCGCTAATTGATGAACTTTTCTACCGTCGGGAGCTGGAGCCTGCAGGCGTGGTGTTGCAGCCCACTCGAATAAGGGTAAAAGGGGCGTCAGGGTTTCCAGTGCCGTGTGTGGGGTGTATTCGGGTCACTATGGTCGTATGTGGGGTGGAAGTCACTGATGTGGGGATGTTGGTTTGTCCAGGGATTGAGACCCAGGGTAAGGGGCAATCTCATGTCGGGTTGTTGGGGATGAATGTGCTGGGGGAGGTTGCGGAGATCTGGCCGCACATGTATCACTTGTGCAGGGAAGCCAGGAGCACGGCTCAGTGGGAAAATTGCTTGCATGAGGTTAGGCAGTTATGTGCAATAGAGGCCATCAGCCTGGGGTATTGTATGACAGAGAGGAAGGAAAGACCAACCATTCCTCCCCGGAGTACTCGGTTGCTGTCAGTATGTGTTCCCTCATTAAGCCAGGTAGCTAACAAAGAAGTAGTGATTGAACCTCTAACAATAGAGGATGAAGGTTGGATGCCTGAGGGTGTGATAGTGTTGCCGACAGCTGTAAGAGTGGTGAGAGGCATGACCCAGGTGTTGGTGGCAAATCTGTCTGACAGTCGTATGAGCTTGAGGGGCAATTGGCGGATTGGGAAAGTGGCTTCGGGGACGGAAGTCGAGGAAGACATCAGTGAAGAGGTGTATGTGAGGACAGTGCAACCGGATGCCCGTACGGAGGTCAAAGTGCACACGGAGGAAATGAATGAGGGACAAGAGAGTGCAGTTAGGTGTTTAATAGAAGAGTTTAGTGATATTTTTGAAGAAGAGGGCCAGCCCATAGGAAAGGCTATTGGGGTTCAGCATGAGATCCCAGTGACCACAGACAGGCCAGTTAGGGTGCCATATCGGAGGATCCCTCCAAACCAGGTACCAGAGGTGAAGCAGCACATTAGCCAGCTGTTAGATCAGGGAGTAATTCAGCATAGTGAGAGTCCGTACTCTGCCGCCATTGTAGTAGTGAGGAAAAAGGACGGGACGCTGAGGTTGTGCATTGACTATCGTGACTTAAATAAGGTCACGGTACGCGATGCGTTTCCTCTGCCTAGGATAAATGAAACTCTAGAATCTCTGACGGGGGCCCAGTTTTTCTCAACGTTTGATCTGGCGGCGGGATATCACCAGATAGAAGTAAAACCTTCAGACCGTCCAAAGACTGCCTTCAGCACAAGCTTCGGACACTTTGAGTACAGGCGACTGCCTATGGGATTGTCAAATAGTCCGGGAACCTTTCAGAGATACATGGAGCGGATTTTAGGGGATAAGATCTTCTCCTCGTTGCTTGTATACCTTGATGATGTGATGGTGTTTTCAAGTACAATAGATCAACATATAGTCAGATTGAGGGAATTATTTTGCAGGATGAGGGAGAATAACTTAAGATTTAAACCTAAAAAGTGTGAAATAATGGCTTCAAAAGTAAGTTATTTAGGATATCAGGTGTCAGCTGAAGGCATCACAGCTGATCCTGAGAAGATTAGGGTAGTAAGAGATTGGCCAGTCCCTCAGACGGTGAAAGATGTGCGGTCTTTTGTAGGGTTCACATCATTTTATAGGAAATTTGTTAAAGGGTTTGCCCAAATAGCTGCTCCACTGCATGCGTTGATGCATGGGAAATCTAAGGATCGGGTAGATAGTGAATGGAGAGAGGAACAGCAACAGGCTTTTGAGGAACTGAAAGACAAGGTGACGCAGACACCAGTGTTGGCTTGCCCAGATTTCACTCAGGAGTTTATATTAGAAACAGATGCAAGTTTTCGTGGGCTAGGTGCGGTGCTGTCCCAGCGGAAGGATGGCAGGTTGCATCCGGTGTGCTATGCGAGTCGGGGCCTGAGGAAATCGGAACGTAACATGAACAACTATAGTTCTCGTAAGTTAGAGATGTTAGCACTCAAATGGGCAGTAGTGGATAAATTCAGGGATTATTTGGCAGGGAAACATTTCACAGTCTATACAGATAACAACCCACTCAGTCACCGCGAGAAGGCTAAACTAGGTGCCGTGGAAAGTAGGTGGAATGCGGATCTCGAGCAGTTTAACTTTACTATAGAGTACAAGCCGGGGAAGAACAACATTGTGGCGGATACTCTATCTAGAATCCCGGCGGAACAGGAGGAAGATAGTGAAGAAGAGTATACAGCGATGCATGTATTAGAGGAGAACGGGGCAGGAAGGAAGGAACTGTGGACGATGGATGGGCTGCGTAAGGAGCAAGAAGGCATGGACTATATGACAAAACTGCGAAGATGGTTGGTGGGAGAGCTGCCGGAGGATGAGGTACAGGTAGAGCTCAAAAATGATGATTTCCGCAAGATGTACCGAGCTAGGAAATCCCTGATAGTAAGAGAAGATGTTGTTTGGCATAGAAGACCCGAAGGGAAGAATCTATGGAGGGAGGTGCCAGTGTTAACTCCAAACTTGCAGGAGGCTTTGACTAGAGCCTGCCACGACGAGTTTGGCCATCAGGGGCGAGATCGCACCCTGTCGCTGGTGCAGGAGCGAGGGTTCTGGTCAGGCATGGGAGAAACAGTGCGAGACTACATAGCCAGCTGCGAGAGGTGTGGAGTAGCAAAAGATGAAGTGCCGAAACCCCAACTGCATGTAGGGACGATTGAAGCTGCCAAACCATTAGAGACACTGGCCGCAGATTTCACCTTGCTGGACAAGCGGCAAGGATTGGAGAATGTCCTGATAATGGTTGACATATACAGTCGTTACACTTGGGCCTTTCCCACCAAAGACCAGAAAGCCTCGACGATTGCAAAGATCCTGGTGAATCGAATCTTCCTGGCAGTGGGTGCACCTGAGCGACTGTTGACCGATCAGGGGAGGAATTTTGGCAGTGCATTGGTCCGACAAACTTGTGCCACCTTTGGGGTGAAGAAAATAAGGACGTCAGCATATCACCCACAGGGAAATGGCATGGTGGAACGGTTCAATCGAACCCTGCACGGTCTGCTGGCCACCCTCGAGGCAGAGGAAAAGAATAGGTGGCCAGAGCATCTGCCGGCAGTGGTGTCACAATACAACGCGACTCCGCATGCCACGACAGGGTTTTCCCCATTCCTGTTGTTTTACGGGAGAGAACCAAACCTGCCGTTTGACCTTAGGCCGGAAGTAGACCCAGAGCCGGTAGATGAGTGGGCGATGGTGATTAGAGACCGGCAACGAAGATTGCAGGAAGCAGTGGAGATCAATGTTCGGAGACGTAAGGAAATAAATAGAAGAAAAAGAGAAGAGAAAGCCCACGAGAGTAGCTGGGAAGTGGGCCAGGAGGTCTTGCTGAGGAACAATGTAAAAATAGGCCGGTGTAAGCTGCAAAACCATTGGTTTGATACGAGATGGCACATTGTTGAGGTCCTAAATCCAAGGCCTGGTTTATATCGCATTGAGCCCAGTGGGGAAGAAGACCTGGAAGCGAGAGTGGAAAACCGGAGCAACTTGAAGGCTGCTCCAACCCTAAGGCATCCGGGAGACCCAGCGATGGATGAATCTGAGGAGGAAGACGAGGAGCCCCCACTCCAGATGAGCAAGATGAAGAGAAGTAGTTCAGAGAGGTCGATCGAGCCTGCAACTGAAAGACGAAGCCGACAAATTACAGTTTAGGTTGCAGGGTAAGGAGAAGGGGCAGGTTGTCGAGGGTGAGTTGGAGGAGTTGTGAGTAGGGCAGGGGGGATTGGAGAGATGGTTAGGTCAGAGATGTGCGTTGAGTAGTGGTTGCTGTCATGAGCGGGATTGAGTTGCTGTCATGAGCGGGATTGAGAGTACGGTTGTAATGTCCAGGGCCTCACTAATATGGACTGGTACATTGTCAGAGGGTTGGTCTGCCGGCATGAGGTTCGGAGACGTGGACTGAGTATTTTTTTGACACTGGTTCCTCTTAGCTCAAGGGCCAGGCAAAAGGAGAGAATGTTTGTTTTGGACTGTGTATTGTTTTGACACTGGTTCCTCTTAGTTCAAGGATCAGGCAAAAGGAGAGCATGTTTGTTTTGGACTGAGTATTGGTTTGACACTGGTTCCTCTTAGCTCAAGGGCCAGGCAAAGGAGAGCATGTTTGTTTTGGACTGAGTATTGTTTGGACACTGGTTCCTCTTAGTTCAAGGGCCAGGCCAAAGGAGAGCATGCTTGTTTTGGGCTGGTATTAATTTTGACATTGGTTCTCTAGTTAAGGGCCAGGCAAAAGGGGAGCGTGATGTTCTGGTTGGTTTGAGTTGGGCTAGGAAGAAATGGGGAAGAAATGGAGTTGCTGGCTGCGAGTGGAATAGTACAGAGTTGAAGGTGGGTTCTAAGTTGGTCTCTCAGCACATGAGGGCAGTGCTGTTTTTTCTTTAGGGGGGTCGAGTGTTAGCGGGAGAGAAAAGGAGAGAAGAGAAGACGGGAATGCTGCGTTTAGCAAAAGGGGCAAGATGCAGTTTCTTAGAACAAAATTTTAGGGGGGTCGTATGTATGTTTTCTCAGCACATGAGGACAGTGCTGTCTTTTTTTAGGGGGGTCGATTGTAATATTCAGAAATTTCAGAATAATTTCGAATGCCCCGCCATTGGCAACACTGAGCGTTCAAGGTCATGGGAGGGGAGAGAGCGCTTCCCCCTCCTAGCGGGAGATGGTGGAATTAGGCCTATATGATATTAAATGTAGTTTACCGATTGAATAATGATGCGAGTCATGAAGTAAGGGACTATTATTGAATTTTAAATTATTATAGATCGTTTAGCAGTCTGAATAATGTTACGGGTGTCCCAAGGAGTTATTAGTTAGGCGGAAAATAAGTCACGTAGGCCTAAGCTCACGCCTTGAGAGAACGCGACGAGGCCTCTCCCCCAGTCCCGGAGAGCATTCACAGAGACAAGACGTCTCTGCGCGCTTGTCCCAGGAATAGTCACGTGGCCTAGTCACCTGTGTTGCATTATTGCAGAGTAACAAGTATGTCTCATTCGATCTCAGACAGGGTTAGATAGGGCAGTGATAAAGTAAACTAGAGCTAACAGTGAGTTCATTTCAGGGTTTCCGTGTGAACCCACTTGACTGGAGTTGACCCGGAGTTGACTGCGAGAGAGTGACTGCCGTTTGAGACTGCCGTTGATGATTGAGGGTGGCGATTGTCGCCATTGGACCGAGCAAAGTAGGCCTGTCACTGTTTAGCGGGGTAGCAAAGGATCTCTTGAGTGAACGAGTGCTCCCGACAACTAAACGACCCGGGACCAGCAGTGGGTGATCAGTTCTTACCACTCCGGGCACATCACCACGTGTCCCGAGCTGCTAGCGAAACCCTCTTGCTAACGGGACGCTAAAGCTTCTCTCAACTGTACAAGGTCTGATTGGCTCACTCCCGTCCGCTTTATGGACGCACTGGGAGTACACTGAGGCTATCTGAGTAGACTAATGGTCACACACTGAGACCGTGAGTCTAGGCCTCTAGGAGATACCTGGAGGAACATTTTCCTTCCCTTATTACGGGTGTAGTTTAATATTTTCTAGATAATTTTGATAATATTGTTTTGAATGTTTGTGCCATCAAGTGGAACCAGAGTGATACTGTGATTTGATTCTTTTAATGCCTCTGATTGTTCTTCATAATTCTGATCTCAGGAATAACCTTGTTCCCCAGAGTAGTGGTTAGGTTAGGTTAGGAAGTGTGCATCTGTTGGGGTGCTATAATTTTGTTGAGTGCCCTTAAGGCCTATTCATTGTAGAGTATTTAATTTCATATTTTATTACCATTTCCTCAGTGACTGATATAATTTTGTTGAGTGCCCTTAAGGCCTATTCATTGTAGAGTATTTAATTTCATGTTTTATTACCATTTCCTCAGTGACTGATATAATTTTGTTGAGTGCCCTTAAGGCCTATTCATTGTAGAGTAGTTAATTTCTTTTTTTAATACCTAAGTGACTGATATTATTGTGTAAAAGCCTTTAAGGCCTGTTTCATGTGTGCACGCAACAGTTCTTAATACTTCAAATTTATTGTTGCCTGAGGTTCTAATAATTTTTATATCATGTATAACTTTTATTCCCCAGAGTAGTGGTTTAAGTTCAAGTTGAGAGGTGCGCATATTGGTGTACCATTATTTGATTGTGTTTGTAGTGTTGGAGGGAATATAAGTGTCTAAATTTTACAGTGTGTCTCATTCATCCCAGTCACAGATGCTATCCTTCCACGGGTCACGGACAATTTATTTTGTTTAGTAGATTTAAGTGTTCTTGTGCTGGTTCGGGATTTTTCTCAAAGGGGCGCTTCCACTGCCATTACCATCTATTAATTTTAAATAAACCCCAAGTCAAGTGAGAAATTAAAGTCCAGTAAATTCCGACCGGTTACATATATATATATATATATATATATATTATATGTATATATATATATATATAAATATATATATATATATATATATTGTCGTGATCCCAATATCCTTTATACTTGGGGAGTGAACCCTACCCCAAGTTATTAACAAATAAAGGAACAAATAGGGAACACGGCAATAATTATCCTCACCAAAAACCTACTCAACTAAATGTACTTGAAAAAGTAGAACAGTTGAAATAAGTGAATCACAAAAGGGAAATAATTAATTAATTCAATTTATGTTGTAAAGGGAGTAATGATTAGCAAACCTGAATTTAAGGGAATAAGTAATTGCATAATAAAATAAGAGTGATGCCGGAAGGACGAAAATATAATGTAAGGAGTTAGACCAAACAAATATTACTTAGCATTATTATATTACACAAGACATACGAGATACATACATACAACAATCGCTACACAATGATTATCCCTACCAAACAGGAGATTCCTTACCACCAGGATCCCTTCCTAGGCCTAACTAAACGTGTCACTAATACCTGATACCCCTAGGGCATTGCAGAGACTGGATAAAGCACTAGACAAGGGCCAAGGCTGGAGAATGAGTGGACACGTCTACCCTAGGTCTATCCTATGCCACGGTTTTTTCACTACTGCGGTGGCGTGGGTACGCGCAGAGAGGCGCGCCCAACTCGCGTGATCCAGACATTTGCTAGGTTTTTATATAATTAATTAATACTCTCTTGATTTGAACTTAACAGAGTAAGACAATGATGCATATTAATAACATACATAAATATACAATTAACCTAAGTAACTAAGAGCAATAATAATATAATAAGTACAATTAACAAATTATTAATAGCTTGCGTGAAATGGAAACGTGAACACAAGCCTCACGCTGTGCGAGTTCCCGAGCCCACAGGCACGTGACAATATATATATATATATATATATATATATATATATATATATATATATATATATATATATATATATATATATATATATATATATATATATATATATACAGAAACCAATAGAAGAATGTTCAGCATGCATACCCCATTATTATGTTCAAGACAAATATTTTTACTGCACTGAGACTAGTACCTGCAAGATCAATTCGTTGAGACTGGCCACTTCTTCTCAGTGCCTGGGGATGTCTTTAAGAAAGAACATTGTGAAGCGAATGGAATTCTGCTAAGCATTGCAGCGTCACCATAATGGCTCGTCTAATGTTCATAGACCAGGCAGGAAAATGATGAAAAAATTAATTTATAAAATAATACAAGTGTAAAACTAAGTTTTTTCGACACTGAAAAATAAAACACTTACATTCAGAACGTGGTATCAAAGATTTAGGTCAGTCTCTTAAAACACGAAACCCCAGCGTCACAATAACACGATCTTTTTTTCTGGTAATTGTGAAATATTCCACTTGAGTGAGTTATAAGGACCTCATTAGACAAAACCAAGTGCCGAATAAGACACCTGGCAATATCGGCGTCAGGTTATTTCAGTGACAATTTCTTCACTTCTGCTAAAGGTGTCAGGTAGCTGTGATGATGAATTCTTGGCCGCCACGTTCAGGAATGAGAACCCCCTTATGGAACCTTACGAAACCTCCGCATATTTTTCAATACCATTAACAGTGCCCAGGTTGTCCTCCGTGCACTTGCCGATGTTAGAAGTCTATCACCGCACATGAGACTCACTAAATGAAATTATCTAACTATAAGAAATTAGCAACAATATTTTTTAGGGTGAGCTGGACATAATATGAACAATTATGCTGGGATTAAAAGGCACCGTCTGATAAGGGAATGAAAACAAAGTCCTTTTTATTTTCTATTATTTTTTTTACACATTACTATACTCCTTGTCATGGGCTGCGCTGGGCCTCCTGCACAACCCATCCGAAATGTTTGTTTAGGTAGAGATAAGGTACCCGGCCAGCCGGTAGGGGTCATCTCACGCCTCAAAACCACATTTTAGCCAGTGGGCTTTAGACCTTGGGTTATAGAAGACCTCCTGCTCCGCGGATTTAGAACAGGGGCCATACAGTCCTACCAGTGCTACGAGTCTGTGTGTGTGCAAATCCCCGAGATTGTTGTTAAGTCCAGCGACAAGTTAACACATCATGTAAAGGAAGTGATCAATGGTGAGGGCCTCTTTGCTACAAGAGCACTTCAGGCCGGCCTAATAGATCTAAACGATTAATTCTCCAGGTCGACAAACTCTCCCTTATAACTTACGGTACTGTGGCGTGAATGTGAGTGACTGACCTATCCATGCAAATTATAAGTCCAGTGAATGGAATTGTGCCAAATAAACGTAAGTGCAATGATCTGCCCGTATCTGTGATCCCTCTATTATTATTATTACCAAAGGTAATGACTATTTGGTTATGACAAAGTGTAAAGGCCTGGGAATTTGGGGATAGAAATCCCTTACCAGGCTAATCAGGATCTTAATAAAGGAAAGTCAATGACCATGGTTTTCTGAGGAATAACAAACAACCGTTTGAGATTGACATCTCTTTACTATAAAAATATAACACAAAACTCTGACACCACTCAACAAACATCAAATTACAATTACGGGAGTCAAGCAATTAAGGCAGTCAACAGCTAATGGAGTTAATTAATTAAGGGAAGCAAACAATTATAGGAATCAAACAATTAATGGGAGTCAGCAATTAATGGATTCAAACAATTAAATGGAGTCAACAATTGATAGAATCGAACAATAAAGGGTGATGCACACTCAGGGTAGGGAAGCGTCCATTCAACTCCACACTCCAGCGACATCTTGAAATGGCAGGAGAACACCCGGGCACAGACGGAATGAGATGAACTGACGGTCGTGGTAGGTGGTAGTGGTAGATGTCCAGAGAATTGACAGTCGATAGGTGAAGGTGTGGGGATACAGCCCACGAGTCCAGGACCTATGATGAGATCACAGCCAGAATTTGACGAACAGCGTGGTAGCTAGATAGTGACTGTATGGCGGCTGTGTGAATCTGCCGGTGACTCAGATAGTCGCTGCTGTTCTCACCTCTGTCCAACTGCCCCAAGTGTCGTCCGCACCAGCAAACGAGCGAGTTAGCAGCGGTAACCAGCAGGAAGATCGTTTTCGCCCTTTCACAAAGTATAACCAATAACTTAGATGGATGTTGGAAATTAATGGAATTCATTAATTCACCATTTATCAAGTACACAACGCATTGAATGCCAGAAGCAGAGTGGGTGAGTAACCAGTGTGAAGGTATCTGAGTTCTACGGTAAGAAAACCAGTTTCCTGCATTTAAAACGTAACAATTGGCGCCCGAACAGGGACACAGACCGTGGATAATTGCACAATTGTATCGCCCACACCTACACCATGTCAGCTCGTGCAGCGGCTTTTGAGGAAGCATGTGACCTCGGGCTGGAGGGGGCTGAGGCGGTTGCTTACATGGACAAGGCTGAGGAGAGAGAAGACAAGCAACGTGAGCATGAACAACTCTTAGCCCAGCTAGACTTTCAGAAGGAAGAAAAGAAGCTGGAACGAGAAGAGAGACAAAGGGAACGGGCGTTCCAACTGGCCTTAGCGGAAAGGAACCAAAATTCTTCTCCATCAAGAAATCCCACTCAAAACGTCACTTATAGGAAATTTCCCCAGATGCCCACCTTGAAGGAGGGCGAATCCATGGAAATATACATATCCGGGTTTGAGCATCTCGCAGAAGCCTACGAGCTTCATGACAGCATTCAGGAATTTGAGTTCCTGAGCCTATTTGATGGGAAAGCTTTAGGGATTCTTCGACGACTAGAGCGTCCTGAAAATATATTCCCTGACATGAAGTCTGCACTGCTTCGGGCATATGGGCTGACCACTGAGCCTGCCAGGCATCAGTTCAACAGGGCAATGTTGGAAGAAAATGAAACGGCTGCACAGTTCCGGGAACGTTTAAGGGACTATGTGGCTCAGTGGATGAGTAAGGATGAAACCCCCAAGTCCATGGAAGGGGTTATAGACTTAATGGTGCGCATGCAGTTTGAAAGGTCTTGTCCTCCTGAACTTGTGGCTCAAATCAGGGCCAATGGAGTTAAGACGTCGAAGGAAATGGCAAGCAAATCAGAAGCTCATTTCAGTGCTTTCGGGTACCACACTCGGAGGCGGTGGTCGAACAGGAAGTCGGCAGGTAACCAACAAAGTCAACAACCTCTACAGAAACAGCCACCGAACCCACCCAGGCAACAGGGAAATAACCAGCAACCACAACCGCAAAGATAGCAACAGAAACAGCAGCAGAAGCAGTACCAAGGCCCCCCGAAGTATCAGGACAGTTGGCGCCCGGGTAACAATCCACGACTGGACCGGCGGCAGGAAGCCGCCGTGGCTCAATTCGTAGGCCAAGGTCCCAGCAATAATAATCCACGAAGAGACCAGCAGCAAGAAACCGCCGATGTTCAAACTGTGGGTGGGGAGTGGCTTGACCTTCCAGCAGGGCCGATCGTCATGCAACCTGAAGCAGGGGTTCATACCGAATCAAGTCTACCCTAACACACCTACTGACTAACTGCCGCCTCCAACCTCTCCTCGAGGGGTCACCCCACCTTTCTTGTTAAACCTGGATACGTTGGAGGAGTTCCAGTGACTGTCATGCGAGATAGTGGGGCATCAGGCTGTATTGTCAGGAAGGAATTGGTGGGGCAACATCAATACACCGGAGCACAAGTAAGTGTTAAATTGGCCAATAGTTACATTCAAACGGTTCCAGTGGCCAAGATTGAGGTGGACACCCCCTTCTTCTCAGGTTGATTCACTGCAGCAGTCCTGAGGGAACCTATATACGATCTCATCATTGGGAATATCATGGGAGCAAGAAACAGTTGTGCAGTGGATGCTGCAACCCAAACTGATGCTGCTGCTTTGACCCAAGTTAATGCTGCTGCAGTCACTCGGGGTATGGCTCAAACAAAACCTCGAGTCACCCCATTGGCTACTGCCACATCGTCTGATCTCATTAATAGTCAGGATGTCGTCCAAGAGCAAGAGCATGACAGCACGCTCACTTCAATACACAAGAGTTGATGGTTGGGACCATCAAGGAGACATTTGGGAATCGAACGAAGTTCGTAAAGAAGAGGAACCATCTCTATCGAGAGACTGTGACGTCTCTGGGTGAAACACGACTGCAGTTCGTGGTTCCTTCCAAGTACCGCCTGGCTGTGTTCAAGCTAGGTCATTGCACTGCTCTTGGCGGTCATATGGGTAAAAAGAAGACCTTTGATCGCATCAGTGCAGAATTCTTCTGGCCAAGGATGGGCCAGGAGATCACCTGGCTAGTCCGCTCTTGTGATGTGTGCCAGAAAACCAGTGATCGAGGGTGAGTTCCGCCTGCACCACTACGGCCCCTCCCACTGATCTCTGAACCCTTTGAGAGGGTGGCGGTGGACATTGAAGGACCGATAAACCCAAGGGCGAGCGATGGGGCAAAGTATATTCTCACCTTGGTGGACTTTTGCACGAGGTGGCCCGAGGCTGTGCCCTTGAGGAACATTGAGGCCACGACTTTTGCAGAAACCATGTTGGATATCTTCTGTCGGGTTGGTATTCCCAAACAAGTCCTCAGTGATGGGGGGACCCAGTTTACTTCTGCCATGATGGAGGAGTTGATGCGGTTGTTATCGGTAAAGGGGCTAGAGACGACACCCTATCACCCGATGTGCAACGGACTCTGTGAGAGGTTTAATGGGACGCTGAAGAAAATGCTCAGGAGGATGGCAGCCGAACAACTTAAGGAGTGGCTGTGCTACACTGCCCTACTTCTGTTCGCATACCGGGAGGTGCCACAGAGCTCACTCAAGGTGTCTCCCTTCGAGCTTATGTACGGCAGGTCCGTCCGGGGACCACTACAGGTTCTACGGGAACTGTGGGATGATGAGGAACTAGATCCGGAAGTCAAGGCCACTTATACATATGTCATTGACTTCGCTGATCGTCTCCAAGAAACCTGTCAACTGGCAAAGCAAGAGCTGATAAAGGCGCAAGAGGTCCAGAAGACATACTATGACAAGAAGGCCAAGCTTCGTTGTTTCCAGCCAGGTGACCAGTGCCTGGTTCTGTTGCCTACGATGCGCAATAAGGTACTGGCTCAGTGGAAAGGTCCATTCGACATTGCAGAGCGTGTCTCGGATCTGACTTACATCGTCCAGGTGGGATCTCGACGAAAGAAGTTCCACATCAACATGCTGAAGAAGTACTTCCCGTCACCGATCGGGGGTACAGTCTCCACTGAAGAAGACAGGGACGAGCCTTCCCAGTGTGATTCAGGGTTAACTTGTGCTGTCACAGTGATCACTGCACGCTCCCGCCAGAGTGAGACTTTCACGGACGTTGAGGTGAACGGAAGTCTATCAGCAGAGGAACGAGATGCCATCGGCTCTCTGTTGCATCGCTACCTGGACATCTCTGATAAGCCAGGAGTTGCCCGGGTCGACTGTCACACTATTGAACTGACTAGCCCTACACCTGTTCGGGTAAAGCCCTATCCTCTACCTATGCGACTACCGGACACTGTCAAACAAGAAATTGAGGAAATGGTAGCAGTAAGAATCATCGAGAAATCATCGTCTCCATACTGTAGTCCTATGGTAGTCGTCCGAAAAATGGATGGGGGTGTCAGGCTCTGTGGGGATTTTAGGAGAGTAAATGCCATTACCCAGGTGGATGCAGAACCTATGTGTGATCAGAAAACTATTTTTTCAAGAATAGATGGTTCCAAGTTATTTACCAAACTTGATCTGACCAAGGGGTTCTTCCAAATCCCACTGGACCCGAAGAGTCGGCAGATCACAGCCTTTGGTACGCCAGGGGGTCTCTAGCAGTACAGAGTCCTTCCCTTTGGTCTCACAAACTCCCCTGCCATCTTCAACCGTGTCATGAGGCAAGTCCTAAACGGTATCAAGGAGTTGAGGCATTTGTGGACGATGTGTTAATCCATTCAGCAACATTTGAGGAACACCTGGAACTCTTAGAGGAGGAGTTCCGGAGGTACCAACAAAAAAACATGACCGCAAAACCAAGCAAGTGCGAGATCGGTCAGGCCGCAGTACAGTTCCTCGGGCACACTGTCGGCGGAGGACGCTGCACCTGTCAGAATGAGAAGATCGAAAAGGTCCAAGATGCACCACGGCCCACTTCAAAAAAACAAGTGAGGTCATTTCTGGGCCTCGTAGGGTACTACCGGAACTTCATCCCAAACTTTGCCGTGGTGGCTCTCCCTTTATCCGACCTGCTCAAGAAACATGCATCTAACAAGGTGCAATGGGGACCTGAACAAGAGGATTCTTTCAGTGCCCTCAACAACCTGCTATGCAAGCAACCCATCCTTCAACTGGTAAGGAAGGAAGAGCCTTTCATCCTCCGGACCGATGCTTCACAGGATGGGATTGGCGCAGTGCTACTACAAGAGGCAGATGGCGAGGTTTTTCCAGTTGCATATCACAGTCGGAAGTTGAAGCCTGCGGAGAGGAAATACAGCACGGTTGAGAAGGAACTTTTGGCAGTGGTGGAAGGCATCAAGATGTACTACTACTATCTTTACGGAGGTGAGTTTGTGTTGGAGACAGACCACATGCCGCTCACCAGTCTCCGACCATCTAAGAATGCAAATGCTCATCCGATGCGGTGGGCACTGTATCTCCAGCAGTTCAACTTCGTCCTCCGGTACATGAAGGGCAGCCTGAATGTGGGGGCTGACCTCCTATCTCGACTTGTGGCGGAACCAGAGCAACTGACTGAGAGGTCACCTCCCCAAATGAGTGTGGAGTTGGTCTAGACTCCAGTCGATTAGAGCCTCCAAGCGTCTGACGGTTCGTCATATGTTATGTATTTTCTCACACCTTTCTTCACTTGAGAACATAACACAACACCTGTGCCACCTAAACAATGTCTACATACCCTACACCACACAACACGTTGCTGTAATGTAAATATAGCGTGCTTACTCTTAGCATGAACTATTGCTCGGGAATTGTCACCTTCGCTGCGGAATTTTCTTCCAGCCAGAAAAACTAAAGTAAATGTTGAAGTTTTCCCTCAGTGGCGATTGGCGACTACATTCCATTGCAGTGTTAGTGCTACACACACACCACAGTGTGAATGTCGAATTGTGTGTCTGGGCTAGGCATTCTCTTGATTGTATACAGGTGCTAAAAATTTATTCTCCAAATAAAAAAATTTTCTTAGTAGGGCGATTGTCATAGGTTGAGCTGGGCCTCCCGCACAACCCATCCAAAATGTTTGTTTCGGTAGAGATAAGGTACCCGGCCAGCCGATAGGGGTCATCTCACGCCTCAAAACCACATTTTAGCCAGTGGGCTTTAGACCTTGGGTTATAGAAGACCTCCTGCTCCGCGGATATAGAACAGGGGCCATACAGTCCTACCAGTGCTACGAGTCTGTGTGTGCAAATCCCCGAGATTGTTGTTAAGTCCAGCGACAAGTTAACACATCCTGTAAAGGAAGTGATCAATGGTGAGGGCCTGTTTGCTACAAGAGCACTTCAGGCCGGCCTAATAGATCTAAACGATTAATTCTCCAGGTCGACAAACTCTCCCTTACAACTTACAGTACTGTGGCGTGAATGTGAGTGACTGACCTATCCATGCAAATTATAAGTCCAGTGTATGGAATTGTGCCAAATAAACGTAAGTGCAATGATCTGCCCGTATCTGTGATCCCTCTATTATTATTATTACCAAAGGTAATGACTATTTGGTTATGACAAAGTATAACCAATAACTTAGATGGATGTTGGAAATTAATGGAATTCATTAAATCATCATTTATCAAGTACACAACGCATTGAATGCCGGAAGCAGAGTGAAATTCTACGAAGTGATACACCATAATCTCCTGGGTGAGTAACCAGTGTGAAGGTATCTGAGTTCTGCGGTAAGAAAACCACTTTCCTGCATCTAAAACGTAACACTCCTACAGTAGCTACAGCATCTGGATCTACCATATAGTCTGAGTTTTTACAATTCCTCACAGAAAGTAAATCAGTTTCCCCCTTAACCTTTCGAAGCAATAACAAATATCAACTGGAAGAAAGGTCACATGAGGTTATCCACACAAAGGGTCAACCCCGTGGTATTTCCTTACACAAGTGTAATCTATATGGCATTGTTAGAAGGACATTCATTTCTTACCGATAATTTAAAATAATGTGCCTGGAAGTCTGTGTAAATTCTTAATACAAATAATAATAAGCATCAGTACAATATAAATTCAATGAAATCCACTTGAAGCAGTTGTCATGGGTTGCATTAGGTTTACCCACTCAACCAACTCTAGTTTGTTTTACTAGAGATAAGGCACCATAACTGGTACATATATTTTCCATTAGTGGTATGTTAGCCAGTCTTCAGGGTGAGACCAGTGAGAGAGTGTTGTACTGTTGCCTCACACCCAAAAACCTCATTTTAAGTAGTATCCCTTGGCCACGGGATAGCCAAGACGTCCCCATCCTCTCCCTCCTGAAGGGAGCAGGACGCCACACAAGAGTCCTCCACCGCCACTCCGTCCTGTGGACCGTCGCCGATACGAGGTTAAGCGTGTTAACCTAGGTTTGTTATCCCCATGGAAATATCACGTGTGGATGCCTGGTTGCATCAAGAGCAATCCGGGCTGACCTATCAAACCTACAGTAAATGGTTAATCAATTCACGCTTAGAGTTCTCCTGCACTACACCCGTCTACAGTGACCGTGATCGACATGAGACTAAGTGTGTTAACCTAGGTTTGTTATCCCCGTGGAAATATCACGTGTGGAAGCCTGGTTGCGACAAAAGCAATCCAGACTGGTCTATTGCACCTAAGTGGTTAATTCAAGTCACGCTTACCAGTTCTCCTTGCCGCAACAACCGTCTACAGTGACTGTCAGTGATGCGAGACTATGTGTGGTAACCCAAGAGTACTTTTTTTTTTGTTATTGCCCGTGGAAAGAAGTTCTTGTGCAGAAGCCTGGTTGCAACAAAATCAATCCTGGCTGACAATAAATGTATCACTTGAAGAATTAAGGCTCTGTGAAGTCATACCCATAGTAGAGTAATCACATGTGTTCCCAAGTTGAAAATTCCCTCTTTTAGAAGATTAATTTTATTACAGCGTGAACGTGAGTCACTCGTATATCCATGCAAATTGTAAATCATTGTATAGAAGCTTGACAAATAAATGTAAGTGCAATTATCTGCCCGTATCTGTGATCCTATCTTATTATTACTAAAGGTAATGACTGATTGGTTATGACAAAGAGTAAGCAATAACTTAGATGGATGTTGGAAATTAATAGAATTCATTAAATCATCATTTATCAAGTATAAATCATGGAATGTCGAGTGGTGGAGTGAACTTCTACGTAGATACACCATAATCTCTCGTAAGTACCAGTGTGAAGGTATCGAACTCTACGGTAAGAAATATAAGAAACACAACATATTATAATCTTTATATAATATAATCCACTCTTACACCACCCCGAAAACCAAAACCATGACAGCAGTGTATCATTCTGGGTGAACATTTATGGACTAGGATCAATACAACGAGGATTATACACATTACGTGCTTAGGTACATCATGGGAATCACTATATAAACAAAACTATTTTATATGACTCTCGCCCTCAGATCCTCCTTTCAAGAGAATTTGCTTAAGCATGCATGTGACTGTGTATGTATGAGGGCAGTATGGTGTGTGGTAGTATGTGTGTAAGAAAGTATGTATGTAGACAAAAACAATATACCTCAGTAGGCGCCAGTAACACCCAAGGCCAGACACAGCCGGACCAGCCAGCGAGCAACAACATCAGGCAGATAACAGCATTAAGGTCGGACTGTGGGGAAGTGGTGGTGTACCCAGTTATCCCGCAGACCCCATCTCTGCTAGCGGTGATGCTGCCACCCTCCATATTAGCGCACCACCGGCACGGATGTGAGTCTCGCTGGCCCGTGAATACTCTCACAATTGATGCTGGGATCTGA
Source organism: Homarus gammarus (assembly GCA_958450375.1). NCBI lineage: Eukaryota > Metazoa > Arthropoda > Malacostraca > Decapoda > Nephropidae > Homarus > Homarus gammarus. The sequence continues at coordinate 626,163 of CAUDMG010002964.1, read as the reverse complement.
TTTCCGACGGACAGTGAAGGAGAGGATGCCGTCAATACCAACCTGGAAATAGATTTTTTTATGGCATTCTGGGAAAATTATGACACCTACAGTCTCAGGTGATTGACATCTTATGTTATGAAAGGAACTAAATTGTTTGTCTCTGACTGTATAACACAGATTGATGACGAAGATATAGAGTTATATACTGTATATATATATATATATATATATATATAATCAACGACCTCACCAGCAAGGAATCGAACCCTCGACCTACTGGGTGTGACTAGGGAACGCTTACCGGCTAGGCCACAAGGACACTAAAAGCAGTTCTAGACTCTGTTATATTTCACACAAAGCCTGTTCATCGAGCTGATGTCGCCGTGAACCTCATTGGGAAACTGCCCGTGCCTCTTATGTGGTGTCAGTAGCATTTTACCGAATCCAGCTGGTATGAAACGCGAGGTACATATATATACTTCATTTTTAGTCCATATAGCACGCGGACTTTGAACATATAATCAACGACCTCACCAGCAAGGAATCGAACCCTCGACCTACTGGGTGTGACTAGGGAACGCTTACCGGCTAGGCCACAAGGACACTAAAAGCAGTTCCAGACTCTGTTATATTTCACACAAAGCCTGTTCCCAATGAGGTTCACGGCGCCATCAGCTCGATGAACAGGCTTTGTGTGAAATATAACAGAGTCTAGAACTGATTTTAGTGTCCTTGTGGCCTAGCCGGTAAGCGTTCCCTAGTCACACCCAGTAGGTCGAGGGTTCGATTCCTTGCTGGTGAGGTCGTTGATTATATGTTCAAAGTCCGCATGCTATATGGACTAAAAATGAAGTATATATATGTACCTCGCGTTTCATACCAGCTGGATTCGGTAAAATGCTACTGACACCACATAAGAGGCACGGGCAGTTTCCCAATGAGGTTCACGGCGCCATCAGCTCGATGAACAGGCTTTGTGTGAAATATAACAGAGTCTAGAACTGCTTTTAGTGTCCTTGTGGCCTAGCCGGTAAGCGTTCCCTAGTCACACCCAGTAGGTCGAGGGTTCGATTCCTTGCTGGTGAGGTCGTTGATTATATGTTCAAAATCAGCGTGCTATAGGGACTAAAAATGAAGTATATATATGTACCTCGCGTTTCATACCAGCTGGATTCGGTAAAATGCTACTGACACCACATAAGAGGCACGGGCAGTTTCCCAATGAGGTTCACGGCGCCATCAGCTCGATGAACAGGCTTTGTGTGAAATATAACAGAGTCTAGAACTGCTTTTAGTGTCCTTGTGGCCTAGCCGGTAAGCGTTCCCTAGTCACACCCAGTAGGTCGAGGGTTCGATTCCTTGCTGGTGAGGTCGTTGATTATATGTTCAAAGTCCGCGTGCTATATGGACTAAAAATGAAGTATATATATATATATATATATATATATATATATCTAGATAAAATCACACCGGAAAATGGAAACAACGGAGTACCTTTGCTAAGGTACTCCGTTGTTTCCATTTTCCCGTGTGATTTTATCTAGATTTATCTTATCCACGTTTTCATTGTGGATTTTCATAAAATATATATATATGTTGATAAAATCACACGGGAAAATGGAAACAACGGAGTACCTTAGCTTTCGTCTTTATTCAAGACATCTTCAGAGGCAACTGGATTACATGGACAGAGAGAGGCTTAAATATACAGGGTGACCTTAAAAACATGAGGTCAGGTCATAATGATGACATCCACTAATCCCCACACCAACACACACGTAGAGGAGCTTAAGAGAAGGGTGGTGACGTGACTAGCCAGGTCAGGTCAGAAAAAAGGGACCCACAAAATAACTATCATACATCTAGATCAAAGGTTTTCAAAGCATTTTTAACCTTGGGCCACTGACAAATAAATTTATGTAACATATTATCAGTTTTGAACTGACCATCACTAAGGTTTATTGATTTTAATTCCTTAATCAAACTAGCTTCAACCAGAAGTCTTTCTGTGACACAAGATGATTTGAATACTTCTAAGCTTTTTTCCCAAGCAATGGGGTGATTATTATTCCTAACATGAACGAACAAGGCACTGCTTTCAGATGCAGTTCTGATATTATACTTATGTTGTTTGATTCTGAGCTGCAGTGTTTTTCCTGTCTGACCTACATAATTACAATTACATTTGCTACATGGAATACAATAAACACTTCCATTTACATTCAAACTTGGGCTATTCCTTATTAACATATTGGTAATGGTTGAGTCATACTTGAAAACAACATTAATATTTAGAAGCTTGAGGGACCGAACTAACGGGACAAATTCATTACGATAGGGCAGAGTCAAAATATTCTTAAGTGTAGGAACTTGTCTGGTTTGAGAGGAATGAAAGGATTTTTTAGCCCTTTTAAAACAACGATCAACAAACACAGAAGGGTACCCGAGTTTCTGTGCAATAGAACGAATGTGTTTCAATTCATCGTCAATAAATTCAGAGTCACAAATACGCAGACATCTTAAGAACATAGCAGAAAAAACTGACATTTTGGTAGACTCAAGGTGATTCGATGAAAAGTGAATGAAACTGTCTACCTGTGTGGGCTTTCTATATACCTTAAATTTATAGTTTTGGCCATTTCTCATGATAAGCATATCAAGAAATGGAAGGGATTCATTTATTTCTCTTTCAATTTTGAATGTGATACTAGGGACAATATCATTAAGCTTGTCTAAAAATTCCAATGGGTCACTGTTTCTAGGCCAAAGACAAAGAACATCATCTACATATCTATACCATGGAGGAATAAAGTCCACTATATTAGGTAGTAATCTAGACTCAAAAAACTCCATATAAATACAGGCTAGAGGAGCAGAAAGACAATTACCCATGCTCATGCCAAATATTTGCTTGTAGAACTTCCCATTTGCTCTAAACACATTGTCAGTTACGCATAACTCTATCAATTTCAGGAAAGTATCATGTTCAATAGTTAAATCTAGCAGTTGTAATTTATCTTTAAGAAATGAAAGTAAGTCTTTCACAGGTACTCTAGTGAACAGTGAATTTACATCAAAACTTATTAATTCGCAAGGTTCGTTGTGTTTCTTGAGTTTATCAATTAAATCACTGCTATTGTGTATATGTGAATTAGATATTTGGCCTGTAAGAGGGGATATCATCTTTACCAGCCACTTGGATAATTTGTAAGTAACAGAACCCACAGAACTCACGATAGGACGTAATGGATTATTAAGCTTGTGTGTTTTGATCAATCCATACATATAAGGTAAAGTGGGATTGATTTGAGAGAGCTGTTTGGTGAGATCGGGGTTCTTTTTCAATAACATCTTCATTTTGGAATTAGATAACTTATTAATATTTTCCAGGGGATCTTTCGTAAGCTCACAATACGTGCTTTCATCACTAAGTAATGAATTCATCTTATCATTGTAGTCACTTTTATCCAAAATAACAATAGCATTAGACTTATCAGCCTTGGTAATATGGATATTCTTATTTCTTTTCAAGTTTATCAAGGCTGTTTCAAATCTTTTTGGAATGTTTGAAGCAAATTTCTTATTTAAAACACTATGTACACAACCTTTAGCTATGGAAATATCTTCATTTGTAACATCTGACGACTTATTCTTTTCCAGGTTGATTAAACCTTTAGCAATAGTAAGCGGATTAACGCACCGTTGAGTGATAGAAAACTTCCTACCAAAACCAAGAACAAGTTTCTCATTTGTCTGTAGATCATAAGATGATAAGTTTATGAACAAATTTGGATCACTCAATATGGTCCAGTAACTCTCGTCAAACTTGAAAAGAAATAAGAATATCCATATTACCAAGGCTGATAAGTCCATATTTTTCAACTTTAGAATTTTTTACCACAGTCCCTGCTAAAAGTGTCCATTTAGGAAAAAAACATTGTGTGTAGAGTTATTTTTAAATATATTAATATTTAGAGGTTGCTCAAAGCCGTCAAAAATTAAGTAATCGATGTAGTCGATTACTTTGTAGCCGATTACGCCCACCACTAGTGCGTCGCATTTGGCACGATTGTGGTGAGTTTTTGCTGGTCGTGATTGATGATTGGGGAAATTAGAAACAGTTCTGCAGAGTATTCTCATTATTAATTTATATTAATATTTAATTTCTTTATGCCTCAGGTCAAAATGGCTAATGCAGGAGTAAAAACACGAGAAAATGTGAATTTGATAAAGACCTTATGTGATGACATTACAGGGGCTAAGTTACCTTCAAACAGGCAAGTGTTACGGTATTTTTTAAGCCTGCATTGCATACAGAAAAACACATCAGAGAGGCAGCTGGGGAAGTCACAGACAAAGTTCTTCAATTTTGGACAAAAGCAAACATTCCCACACACCACATACCAGATTGTGTGAATCAAGTGCACAAAATGTTTGACAAGTGGAGTAGTTTGAAAAAGAACTCTTCAAGAAAGACAGAAACTCAAAAGCAGAAAGATAAAGAGTTCACTGATACATTTGAAGATCTCTTTGACATTGCACATGTGAATGCTTTGAATATGATGACAGTTCAGGAGGATAAGGATTTCTTAATAGCGCAACGAGAAAAAGGGGCGTCGTGGGGCAATGTCATCTCTTGACAAAGTATTCCTGAAAAGACAGAAACGACGAGAAAAAACTCTCAAGAAAGCAATGAAAAGGAAGTTGGCTGCAGACAGTGCAGCGGAAGAAGGCAAAAAATGCCAGGCCATCGTTGTCTTGGACAGCAGTATTACGTCTTCTTCTGAGGAATCCAACCCAGTTTCTGGCCCATCAGCACTTCAAACTCCACCTACTGTCAAGAAGCGTGGGCGAAAAGAAGTTCTAACTCCAGAACTTTCCGCAGCATTAGATCGGACTAAGTCCTCAGATAGAATGGCCATGCACATTGTCACCCAAACTGCTCAGAGTCTGGGCCATGATGTCAGTGAATTGATTCTGAATCGATCAAGCATCAGGAGGAAACGTCAGCATCATCGCAGTAGCAGGGCAGCTGAAATCCTTTCAAACTTCAAACCAGAGTCAGTTTTAATTGTTCACTGGGATGGTAAATTGATGCCTGATTTAACGGGGCATGGGGGCCATGTTGACAGACTCCCAGTTCTTGTCTCAGGCAATGGCACCTCCCAACTTCTTGCTGTTCCAAAACTTCCCTTTGGTACCGGTGATGAACAAGCAAAAGCTCTTGTGAAAGCTTTGCAGCAATGGCACATTGCAGACATCGTGCATGGCATGTGTTTTGATACAACAAGCTCAAATACTGGTCACCACAAGGGTGCGTGTGTCAAAATTGAGCAGTTCCTGGGTCGTGATTTGCTATATATTGTCTGCCGCCACCATGTACTAGAACTTTTAGCTGGAGCTGCTTTTGAAGCTGTAATGGGGCACTCAGCTGCTCCTGACATACAGCTGTTCCGAAGATTAAAAGCCAAATGGGAACAAATTGACAAGCAGAAGTTTGAAGACTTCTCCACCGACGATCTGGCAGAAGAATCGGTCAGAGCTGTTAGGGACGATCTAACCAACTTCATTGAGAAGGCTCTATTTGAGACAGCTTCGAGATTATTAACGAGAGCTGGCCTCCATCTTCCTTGGCACATCACTTTCTCGGGGAGTACGATTTTCTGCTCCTGGTGCAATGCACGAAGCACGATGGATGACAAAGACGATTTATTCCTTCAAAGTGTTGCTATTCCGTTCTCAGTTTAAGCTTACTCCAAAGGAGAACAGAGGACTAAGGATTTGTGCATTTTCTTTGCCCAAATATATGTGAAGGCTTGGACAACTGCTCCACTTGCTGCAAAGGCACCAAAAGGTAGTCAGGTCAGAGGGCAAGGTGACCCAACCTTCTCACCTGGTAACCAGGTGAGAAGGTTGGTAGGGTTAGTAGGGTCATTACCTAATACCTGACCATTGTGGACCTGGTCTCACCCTCCTCTGTATATATACACCTTGTTTTGTACTTCTCTTTATTCTGTACTCACCCCTGAAGATGTGAATTACACGAAAGTGCTTGGGAACTTCGTGTTTTCTTCTTTCCTTGTGGTTATCAGCATATATATATATATATATATATATATATATATATATATATATATATATATATATATATATATATATATATATATATATATATATATATATATGATGTGTTGATTATATGTAGAAGTCTGTGTGCTTTATTGGGCTAATGAAATATATATGAATCCTCGTGTTTCGAAGCCGGATTTGGTAAAACGTTACTCTGACCACCTAAGTGATACTGGTAGTCCCCATTAGAGGTTCACGGCGCCATAAGCTCGTTGAACAGGCTTTGTGTGAAATATAAGAGAGTCTACTGTAGGACTGCTTTTTGTATCCTGGTGGTCTAGAAGTAGTGTTCCCCTGTCACAGTCGTGGGCCGTGGGTTCGAATCCTGGCAGGGTGAGGTGTTGATTATATGTAGAAGTGTGCGTGCTTTATTGGGCTAATGTATGATAGTTATTTTGTGGGTCCCCTTTTTTCTGACCTGACTTGACTAGTCACGTCACCACCCTTCTCTTAAGCTCCTCTACGTGTGTGTTGGTGTGGGGATTAGTGGATGTCATCATTTTGACCTGACCTCATGTTTTTAGGTCACCCTGTATATTTAAGCCTCTCTCTGTCCATGTAATCCAGTTGCCTCTGAAGATGTCTTGAATAAAGACGAAAGCTAAGGTACTCCGTTGTTTCCATTTTCCCGTGTGATTTTATCAAGATATATATATATATATATATATATATATATATATATATATATATATATATATATATATATATATATATATATATATATAACTTCAGCAATGGACTTGTTACGTGGAAAGCGTAGTTTCATAACGAAGAGATGATGTGCAGGTGATATACAATAAAAACATAACATTATACGAAAATTTACTTTCGATAATTTTTAAAAAATGAGCACTCCAATTTAAAACCGACAAAAATGACGAGAGACCTACGTACAAAGCTAAAATCAGGAATAAAAAAGTGTGAAATATAAATATACAAGGGGTATTACCTTAATTTAGACGAGCTTTACTACGAAAAACACAACAATTCACAGGAAGCACTATCACAAATGGAGAGCTTTTCTTTATACTGATGCAAGGCTTCTATAATGAGGAGGTCCGTCTCACAGTTGCTCCTGCCGAGAACTGAGAAATCGGACGGCGAAAACGGGTGGTCATGTTGCTGCGCGTGGTTACGGATAGCTGAATGTGGTGGTTGTGTGATTAACTGGCCTCTTCGGACGGAACGGCCCAAGTGTTCATGGGTGCGATTTATCAAATATCTTTTTGTTTTACCTATATATGCTGCCCTACAGCTAGCACACGTAAATTGATAAACAACTGAGGATTGCAGGTGTGTGGGTATGGTGTCTTTAATTTTAAAGAATTTTTTAATTGAACTCTGGGTTTTAAGGATTAGTCTAAGAGAAATTTGTGGATATAATTCATTGAAAAGCTTCTTAAGTTTATTTCTAAGGGTGAAATTGAGAGGGCCTGTGTACGGGATGGTGAAATAGATAGAATATTTAGGGACGGTGTGGATTTGAGGCTGTGTGGGACTAATAAACCTATTAAGGGTTTTGCCAGTATAAGTGTCTGTAAATCTCTTAGGGAAACCATTCTTAAAGAGCCGGTTCCTTTATGTATTTTAGTTCAATGTCCGAGTGGAAATAGCTTGAACATATATTATAGGCTCTGTTGGTAAGAGTACGTACTTGATTACGTTTGTAATTAAGAGGAATAAAAGATGAAAATTTGGAACTCAAACCAGTGAAAGTTGGTTTTCTGTATAAAGCTGTCTCGAAACTATTATGCAGACGGTGGATATTAACATCAACGAATGGAAGAATATTGTCCTTTTCCAATTCACAAGTAAATTTGATTTTGCCGTGTTTCGAATTTAAATAATTTAGGAACATAGGGACGTGATCAAGTGATCTGAAAATTAAAAAAGTGTCATCAACATATCGACGATAGAACAAAAGCTTAAATTAGGGGGGGACTGGACATTCGGTTAGCCAAAGCTTCTCGTGGCGACAGGAAAGCGTTGGCCAACGTGGGACTTAAAGGTGAACCCATAGCAACACCATCACATTGTTCATAAATAAAAACAAACAATCATTTACAGCCTGTTTTAAAAATTCTTAAAATTGTGGTCCATTGAATCCATCAATTATATCAGTAATTGAGAACAGTTCATCTGTACATATGTCAATAGTTTCGGCAAGAGGTATGTTGGTAAATCGAGACTATATATCAAAGCTAGCCATAACACAGTTGTTGAACGAGATGCTAGTTAGTTCCTTAACAAACTAAAAGAGTCTTTAACAGAGTATTGATTACACAGGACAACAAATTTTTTATAATTCCCAGTTGCATGAGATTTCTTTACTGTTTCTTACCATTTTTGATCTGCTGATTTCATATTTGAAACCAGTTTTGTTCTGCATGCTCCAGTTTTCATGCATTTTGAGGTTTTACATTCTAGCCGTTTGCGGTCAAATTAATTAATTACACGATTATGGTATCAATAGGGAGATATAATTTTGTCTGTTTTTTCTTTCAGATTTGGTCATGGTTACAAAGAGAAATCAATGTGTGAACAAACCTGATGCCTTCTGTTATATTTGTGGATACTTCACGCTTATTCGTCAGAGGCGCAATATAACATCGTTTGTGAGGCGCGGCTATAAAGCGTACTTCGGACTTACTCTTGGCGACCAAGACAAAAAATGGGCTCCACATGCTGTGTGTCATAACTGCGAAGAAATGCTGCGTGACTGGACAAAAGGAAAACGTAAGGGCTTACCGTTCGGAATTCCCATGACCTGGCGAGAACCGAAGGACCACACAACTGACTGCTATTTTTGTCTGATCAATACGAAGGGTGTTGGCAAGAAAAACAGACATAAAATATCGTATCCTAGTATCCCTTCAGCAATTCGACCTACTTTGCACTCTGATGAGCTACCAGTTCCAGTTTTTAATGGGTTGTCTCCAGCTGAAGAGGAGGGAAGCGACAAAGACCAAGAGAGTGAACATGAAACTCAAGAAATACTTGCAGATTCCGACGATTCTTCTGATGGTACACCAGAGTCATCAACCCCTCAGAAGTTTAGTCAGCCAGAGCTGAATGACCTTGTGCGTGATTTGGGTCTCTCCAAAAATGCAGCAGAAGTTCTAGCTTCTAGGTTGCAAGAAAAGGCTCTACTGAACCAGACCACAAAAGTTTCAGACTTCAGAAAGCGGGAACAGGATTTTGTGCCATTCTTTACAGAGGAGAATAAGTTTGTTTACTGTCATAATATCCCGGGTCTTCTCCAGGAATTAGGGATTCCATTGTATAGTCCAAATGACTGGCGATTATTTCTAGATAGTTGTAAGCGTAGCCTGAAGTGTGTGCTACTACATAATGGTAATGTCTATGCAGCTGTTCCAGTGGGTCATTCTGTGTGCTTACGAGAGGAGAATAATGACATTAAAACTGTGATTCACCTGCTAAAATACCATGAGCACAACTGGACAATTTGTGTTGACCTCAAAATGGTGAACTTCCTTCTTGGCCAACAAAGAGGATTTACAAAGTATCCCTGCTTTCTTTGCATGTGGGACAGCCGAGCTAGAGACAGGCATTGGAACCTGAAGGAGTGGCCCTTACGTGAGACTCTGGAAGCTGGTATGCCAAACATTGTCAATGATCCAATCGTCAGTCGAGAAAAGATCATATTTCCTCCTCTCCATATCAAGCTGGGCCTGATGAAACAGTTTGTCAGAGCATTAAATACTGATGGTGAATGCTTCCAACACATAGTCTCTGCTCACCCTGCTTTGTCATTTGAGAAGATAAAGGCAGGTGTGTTTGATGGACCACAAATTCGTGCACTTGTACGTGATCAAGACTTTGTCAGAAAGATGGACGACAAGGAAAGGGGTGCATGGCTTTCATTTGTGGCGGTAATGGAAAACTTTCTTGGTAATAAAAAGGCTGACAACTATGAAACCCTTGTAGCAACCATGTTGTCAGCCTTTCATGACCTTGGATGCAATATGAGTGTCAAACTCCATTTCCTATATAGTCATCTTGATAGATTCCCTGAGAACCTAGGGGCAGTAAGTGACGAGCAAGGCGAGCGGTTTCATCAGGATCTCAAGACCATGGAAGACCGCTACCAAGGGAGATGGGACAAACATATGATGGCAGACTACTGCTGGAGCATTAAACGAGAGTGCCCTGAGACATTTCACATTGGTGACCGTATAGGTGATTGGTAGACCGTACAGGATACCTGGTTTAGATCCGCTTACAAAGAGTTTTAAAAAGGAGGAGTCAGTAATGACATTCTTTTTTCTAAGTTTACGAAGAATTCTGTTAATCTTGTCCTCATACTTAAGAATTACCCTGAATAAGTCGTCTAGAATGAGGGCAAATTTACTTCGGTCGTTAAGTATATTCATCATTTTCTCAACGTAGGACGTTTTATTGAGTACAATAACCCCATTACCCTTGTCTGGTTTAGTGATGATGATATTGTCGTTGGATGCTAAATTTTTAAGTGCGAGAAATTCTTTCTTAGAAAGAGCTTGTTTGGTGCTGAACGAGTTGTATGAATAATAGGACCAAAACGCTAAGTGGCGGAAAGAGTTAATGAAATAATGCAAACCTTTTGATGCTGGATCATATAAACTGAGAGGAGACAATTTCTTAAAAAGACTCAAAACCAAGAAAATGGTTAAAAAAAAGTCTAATTTGCGGGGATTAAAAAAATATTTCAGACCTTTAGATAAAGCTTGTTGCTCTACTTGGGAGAGAGACAGATTTGAGTAGTTGAAAATCACCTTATTAGGGGAGAGATTACCGTCGTGAACATAACCTAGTTTTCTTAATTTGTGATACTGGATGAGTTCAATTCGAGAAGTCAGTTTATAATTTGTAGGATTTTAGCTTTGTACGTAGGTCTCTTGTCATTTTTGTCGGTATTAAATTGGATGGCTGTTTTTTACAATTTTATCGAAGGTAAATTTTCGTATAATGTTATGTTTTTATTGTATATCACCTGTATTTTAAAACTTTTTTAAAACTTTTTGTTTTCTAGGCTCTGATGATGGAAAAAGATTTTCCGAAACGAAACGTTAATGATTAAAAGAAACCCAACTTAGTCAAGATGTTTGTGTTTTCCCTGGTTTTCCTCTTCGTTTTATATATATATATATATATATATATATATATATATATATATATATATATATATATATATATATATATATATATATATATATATATATATATATATATATATATATATATGCTGATAACCACCAGGAAAGAAGAAAACACGAAGTTCCCAAGCGCAAGTGATTTACTTGCATATACAGTATATATATATATATATATATATATATATATATATATATATATATATATGTATATATATATATATATATATATATATATATATATATATATATATATATATATATATTTATATTTATATATAATTTAATTTCTATAAATCTGATTTTTTACATCAGGTTTTTGGTGTTATCGTTGAGCTTTCACTCTTTGTTTATATTTAATCTGTTTTTCTTTGACATTCCTAAATGATTAAGGGTGAATTAAATATATTTCAATGCTTTCTAATTTACACTTTTTTCATATTCACATCAACACAAGTATTGGCTTTATTCTAAAATCACCATTCATTTACTTCTAATTTACACATCTCATTATATTCCCTTTTGTTTTGTCATTTCGTCTCTCTCTATCTCCACCTTCAGCTTGGCGTGCTTTCAGTGAGCAAGGACCATATTTTGTGTATTTTGTGTTATTGCTCCCTGCCCGTCCTCACCCCACTACACTGTTTTCCTTGTCTCTCTCTCTCACCCCAAACACTTCTCACATCAATAACACTTAACGTCGTCCACAAAAATAACGCGTCACTGAGCAGACATCTCCGGCAATACCCCCCCCCCCCCCAGCCACACACACACACACACACACACACAAACTGGACTGGTAGGCCGATGTAAATAACACAGTCAAGGCAGCCTAGTACGGACTCTACATGCTACGAAGATTTAGGTCACTTGGGACACCCACGCCAGAGCTGAGGACTATCTACAATGCCTTATTCTCCCCAAACTAACGTATGCGTCACCAGCCTGGTAGTCTTCTCTCAACTCCACCCAACAACGTCGGGTAGAGAAGGTACAGAAAAGGGCCTGCAGAATCATGCTCAGTGCAGAATACTCCGGCTACATCAACGTTCTCTCCACCCTGGAAATACCATCCCTCAGTGACCTCCACCACCAAGCACTGGCAAGGTTTGGCAGTGAACTAATGCACCACCCTCGTCATCGCCACCTCCTGCCACCGGCAGCCCCCCCACCCACCTCGCACAGTCTGCCACTACAACAAAATTGAGCCCATAAGAGCCCGCACCAATAGATATAAGAACAGCACCATCCCATCTATTGTTAAAATAATAAACAACTTCTGATTTATATACTGTACATCCCTGTAAATGTATTCAACGCATATTATATCATTATGTCTAAATCAAATGTAAGTGTATATTTTCAGCACCTGCAGCAACTCTATTAATAAACCGTTTATTATTATTATTATTATTATTATTATTATTATTATTATTATTATTATTATTATTATAATAATAATAATAATACCATACCCCCTCACCTCTCCCTAACCTATCATCCTCATCACCTCAACTGAAATAAATAAATAAATAAATGAATAAATAAATATATAAGTAAAAAAATAAATAAGAATAACCAATAAAGCAATGAGGGTCGTGGTATGGTTAGGTTAGTGAAGGAGAGGGGGTGAGAGGATGATGGGTGGGGAAGGATAGTGTTGTGGTAAGGCATGATGGAGAGTGAGGGAGGGGTGAGAGGGTGAGGAGGAGTGTGACAGGATGAAAGAGTGGTGAGAGGGTGAGGGGGAGGATGATAGGATGAGGGAGGGGTGAGAGGGAGAGGGGGAGGGTGAGAGAGTAAGGGAGGGTGGTGAGCATAGATGTTTGGTGAGTGTCATGAGTTGCGTTAGGCTTACCCAGGCAACCAACTCCAAAGTTTGTTTTACTCGAGACAAGACACCCGGCGAGGCATAACTGGGACATGTATTTTCCATTAGTGTATGTTAGCCAGCCTTTAGGGGGGATGGGCAGTGAAACAGTGTTGTACTGTTCATCGCTTCACACCCAAAACCTCATTTTAAGTAGTATCCCCTGGACCATGGCATAGTTAAGACGTCGTCTCCACCCTCTCCCTCCTGAAAGGGGGCGGGACACCACACAGTCTTCCACCGCCACTCCGTCCTGTGAACCGTCGTCGACTCGAGACTAAGCGTGTTAACCTAGGTTTGTTATCCCCGTGGAAATATCACGTGTGGAAGCCTGGTTGCGACAAAATCAATCCTGGCTGACAATAAATGTATCACTTGAAGAATTAAGGCTCTGTGAAGTCATACCCATAGTAGAGTAATCACATGTGTTCCCAAGTTGAAAATTCTCTTTTAGAAGATTAATTTTATTACAGCGTGAACGTGAGTGATTCATATATCCATGCAAATTGTAAATCATTGTATGGAAGCTTGACAAATAAATGTAAGTGCAATTATCTGCCCATATCTGTGATCCTATCTTATTATTACTAAAGGTAATGACTGATTGGTTATGACAAAGTATAACCAATAACTTAGATGGATGTTGGAAATTAATGGAATTCATTAAATCATCATTTATCAAGTATAAATCATGGAATGTCGAGTGGTGGAGTGAACTTCTACGTAGATACGCCATAATCTCCTGTAAGTAACCAGTGTGAAGGTATCGAACTCTACGGTAAGAAATAAGAAATACGACATATTATTATCTTTATATAATACTAGCCGAATTACCCGCTCCTTGCGCGGAACATTTTCTGTCGACCATACATGGGGATCCTTCATTTAGGGGACCACATGGGCCATGGATCATGTGTTTCATGACCAGATCATGGAGTTCTTTATCTTGCTCTTTTTTAGGGATTTCTGCAGAAATTGGCAAATCATATTCTTCGGCTTTGATTTTGTGCTCTGGAGCTATCCAGAAAAGAAAGTGTGCATGGGGTAAACCTCTCTTCTGGTACTCAATGGTGTACAGCCATGCTTGTAAAGTACCAAATATTCCCTTCTTCATATGTTCCATAAACTTTTTCACTTTTAATCTGAAGACTCTCGCAACAATATCTGGTCGATCATGAGTCTCTTGTCCGGGAACCAAATTGTCAACAATTTCGGGCCAACGTGGATTACATGTCATAGTGATAAAGTAATCTGCTCTTCCGTAGTGTCTCACGAAGGCCATCGCATCTGACCTTTTTTCATGAAGGTATCGAGGACCACCAGTATAGGTCGCTGGAAGCACAATGCAACGACCAACTTGATTTGGATCTCCATCAGCAGCAAGCAGACTATCACGTAAATCTGAGTAATTTTCAGCATGGAGACTTTGCTGTTCTCTTCTCAAAAACTTCAATCTTTCAGTTTCTATTTTGCAGTATGCATCCACCAAGAATTGCTGGAAGAGTCGCCTTCCAAGCAAGAGGTAGTTCCCTTCTCTGCATATAATATGGAAAGAGTAAAACTGCAACTGAGTAACTTTCCGACCATTTCTCCCTTGCAAATATATGTGATAGCCGTCTGTTCTATATGGAAAAAACAATGGATACATCAAAGGATCATAGGATCGATGTAGCTCTGAAATTCTCCTCAATCCACCTTGTTTCAACTGAAGAACAATATCTCTATTTTTTGTAGGCTCATTTGACATTAAAATTGCAACTTCAGTTCCTGTTGGTGCATTAAAACGCTGAGCATGTTCTCCGTGGGCACGCATATTTTCCCAAATTACAATTTTTTTGTCATTTATGTTTCCTTGCCGTACTTGCTCTAGTGCAGTCTTTAGCTCCCTCACATAATATATCATAATATATCAGCATTCAAGTTTTGATGCTCTCCTCTTGCTCTCAGTTGATCTTCCAAAGTGTCCAAAAAGTAAACTTGAATGTATCTTCAGGAGGCATCAGTGACCCAAGTTGATGGTAAATTTGACCTTGGACAGATGCATCTTTGTGACCAAAGCTGGTCATGGCAATCAGAGAGCTGTACTCCCTGAGTCTTGACAAAAAGTGTTTGCTGAATTGACTTTCCCCAGTGAACAGTTCTTCAAATAACTGAGGCAGAGGTGGAAATTGATCCAGTGTAACCTTTCCATTTCCACAGCACTTTCCTAGTGATTCTCCAGTAAATTTCTTAGCGCCACACTGACAAAGTTTGGTCATTTCTCCAATTGCAGCCTTGTTACATGGGTCATTTTTGTCATACAGTAATGCAGAACGTTTAGCATTTTGAATCTCACGTTGTCCTAAATTTTGATACCTGTTTCTATCAGCAATCAAACGCTGTTGTCTCTCTTCTTCAGACTCATTTCTTCTTGCAACCATATGGCGAAATGCATCAGCAATCAAACGCTGTTGTCTCTCTTCTTCAGACTCATTTCTTCTTGGAACTATATGGCGAAATCTATCTTGCTCCTGTCTTTCTTGATGCTCACCCAAGGTTTCATTTTGCCGAGACTCTGTTTGCCTCTGTCTTTGCATAGAAAGTCGTTCTTCCCTTGCATCACAGCTCTCAGATTGACGACGAAGCTTCATCCTTTGTGCATGTGGAGTATTTGCATAACTGGACTTTCTTTCCCGTGGCATAATGGATGTCTTAAAAAAAATAAATAAATGAAAATGTTAAAAAAGTAGAGGCATTAACTAATAATTTTTTTTGCCATAATCCTAGTGATGTTTTGTTATAGATAAAATGTCTAAATTTGCCAAATTTTTCTATAAAAGAGAGGTAATTTTTGTTGTTGTTTTACGTTTAATTAATAGAAAACCCCCGTGATAATAGAGGTTCCAATACTCAAGTTATGGGCTTCCAAAATTTTCAATATATAAGAACATAAGAACATAAGAATGGAGGAAACTGCAGCGGGCCTATTGGCCCATACTGGGCAGTCCCGTTTACACCCAACCCCTATTGCTCATATGAGCATCCAACCTATGTTTGAAGCAATTCAGCGTATTCGAGTTAATGATGATATTTGGTAACTTGTTCCATTCATCCACTACTCTGTTTCCAAACCAGTGTTTACCTATTTCACGCCTAAATCTAAATTTGTCCAATTTAAAACCATTGTTACGAGTTCGCTCCTGGTTGGATAATTTGAGTACCTTTGTAATGTCCCCTTTGTTTAGCCCTGCCTTCCATTTATACACCTCTATCAGGTCGCCCCTCGCTCTACGTCTCTCAAGGGAGTGCAAATTAAGATGCTTTAACCTGTCTCTATACTCAAGGTTCCTGATACCCGGGATTAGTCTTGTCATTCTCCTCTGAATTCTTTCCAAGGATTCTATATCCATTCTGTAATACGGTGACCAGAACTGGACTGCGTAATCCAGGTGAGGTCTCACAAGAGCAAGATACAGTTTTAGGATGACCTCGCTAGTCTTGTAACTAACACTCCTTTGTATGAACCCAAGTACTTTATTAGCCTTGTTTCGAGCAAAAACACATTGTTTACTTGGCTTAAGATTCCTACTTATCATTACTCCGAAATCTCTCTCGCAGTCGGATTTCTCTATGGCATCGTTGTTCATCTGGTATCTGGTTTCCCTGTTTACATTTCCTATACTGAGTACTTTACATTTGTCAATGTAGAATTTCATCTGCCATTTTTCAGACCATTCGAAAAATTTGTTTAGATCCTCCTGTAGTTTTGCCGAGTCCTCGTCAGATTTGATAACACGTCCTATTTTAGTATCATCAGCAAATTTACTTATGTTGCTGTCTATGCCGATATCTATGTCGTTTATGTATATAATAAACAATAATGGTCCAAGTACTGAGCCTTGGGGAACTCCACTTGTGACGTTGCTCCAATGGGACTTTGTGCCATTAATGCTCACTCGCTGTTTCCTGTCCTGTAACCACGCCCTAATCCATTTAAGGATGTCACCTTTGATGCCATGAGCTTCTACCTTTCTAATTAGTCTTTCGTGGGGTACTCTGTCGAAGGCTTTGCTAAAGTCGAGATATACCACATCATAATTGTGCCCCTCGTCCACTGATTCGAAAACTGATGAAAAGAATGTTAATAGATTAGTTAGGCAAGAACGTCCGCTTGTGAAGCCATGCTGGGAATCATTGATCAATCTGTGCTTCTCCAGGTGATTTCGAATAGTTTGAAATGATTGCTTCCAGTAATTTGCCTACTATTGATGTTAGACTGATTGGGCGGTAGTTAGAGGATAGTGATCTATCCCCCTTCTTGAAGATCGGTATTACATTCGCTATCCTCCAGGATTCTGGTACTACACCTGTTTTTAAGGACATGTTAAACAACTTTTTTAAGGGCATACTAAGCTCTTCCTTACATTCCTTTAATACTCTGGCAAATATCTCATCGGGACCAGGTGACTTATTAGGCTTTAGTTTGTCTATTTGCTTACTAACATCGTTACTAGTCACTACTATCTCACTTAATTTGTTTTCTTCACTATCTCTGAATAGAGTCGGTGCCTCGGGTATCATGTTTAAATTTTCGCTGGTGAAAACTGTTGAAAAATATTTATTCAAATTATTGCTCATTTCTCCGTCGTTATCAGTGAGCTCGCCGGAGTCTGACAGTATTGGTCCAATCTTTTCTCGTGTTTTAGTTTGGTACATTTGGTAGAATCCTTTGGGGTTTGTCTTTGCCTCCCTTGCTATCCTTACCTCATTATTCCTCTTTGCTTTCCTTATCTCGGTTTTTACCCTACTCGCCAATACCCTATAATAGTCCCGGAGGTGAATTTCGCCACGATTTATCCTTCTACCTATAGCCTTCCTTTGGCCAATGATGTTCTTTAAATAATTATTTATCCATTTAGGTTCATTGTTGTTTGATCTGAGTTTTTTGTATGGTATGTTCTGCCTTTGTGCATTAAGTAACTCACTATTTAAATTGTCGTGGAACTCGGCAATCTCAGATCTCGTTATCAGGTCGGTGTCATCTGTCAGGTTCACGGCCAAGCGCGACACCCCCTCTCTCAGCTGCCTCTTTAAACTGTGAAAGTTTGCCCTTCTGAAATCTGGTACTTTAGTGGAATTTTCCTTACGTCTGCCCTGAAAATCTAACTGGAATCGAATTTCTTTGTGATCGCTGTTTGCAAGTTCGTTCCCTACCTCGACATTGCTAATGAGGTTTTCTCTGTTTGACAAAACTAAATCCAATATATTATTACCCCGTGTGGGTATGGTTATATGTTGACTTAGGAAACAGTCCTGGATCGTCTCGAGAAAATCCTCTGATTCTGAGTTTCCCGTAAGGTCGGTCCAATCTATTTGGCCAAGGTTAAAGTCGCCTACTATACAGACTTTGTTGTGTATGGAAGCCCTGCGCATTTCATCCCAGATAAGTCGCTCATTGACTCTGTCAAGATTGGGGGGTCTATATATTACTCCTGTGATTAATTTTTCCCGACCGTCGCTTAATTCTATCCAAATTGTTTCTGTATTCCTCTCAGTTTTTATTTCCTTATTT
Organism: Homarus gammarus; assembly: GCA_958450375.1. Taxonomy (NCBI): domain Eukaryota; kingdom Metazoa; phylum Arthropoda; class Malacostraca; order Decapoda; family Nephropidae; genus Homarus; species Homarus gammarus. Next base: position 607,478 of record CAUDMG010002964.1, on the reverse strand, counting down.
ATTTCACACTTCAGGTTATCCCTAACATAGATTGCTACTCGGCCTCCTTTCCTGGTCTGCCTATCGGTATGGAACAGTTTGTAACCCGCAATTTGGTATTCGACTGGTAATTCACGTGTGTCTAGGTTGATCCATGTTTCAGTGAATGCAATTATATCGATTTCTTCGGTACATACCAAGGCCCTAATATCATCCATTTTGTTTCTCATACTTCTACTGTTCGCGTAATATACATTTAAGTTAGTCGTGTTCTGAGTCCTTCCCTTACCGCGTTTAGTTTTAAACTCCCTGTCTAATTTAGTTATGTCATCATTCCTAACACTATTTCCCTGTAATCTTTCGCCTTGTTTACCCGCTCCCACTGCAGTCTCCTCCACCCCCGTGCCCCTATGTTCTCTTAGCAGTTTAAAGACTTCGATATCTTTTGAACTGCCCCCTCTAGAGCCCCAGCCAGGGTTGCTACTCCATCCCTAGACAGGTGCACCCCATCCCTAGCATAAAGGTCCCTTCTGCCATAGAAGTTGTCCCAGTTGTCAATGAATGGGACTGATATTGACTTGCAATATCTGTCAAGACGGTCGTTAACACCAACTGCCCTTGACAACCATTCACTGCCAACTCTCCTTCTAGGCAGGACACCGCATATGATAGGGATCCCTCCCTTAGTCCTAATACGATCTATGGCTGCCTTGAACTTATCAAGAAGCTCCTCGCTCCTACACCGGCCAATATCATTGCCTCCTGCACTGAGGCAGATAATGGGTTTTGCCCCCATTAGGGTGTCTTAATATAATTGAAATTTGCTGATATTTTGTGAATAGGCATCATTTCTGGTCATTTACCTATGGTTTAAATTTCATTGAAATCGAAGGGAAAAATTTTCAGTAGGGGGTTTGTGCCCCCCGGGGACCCCCTTTGATCAAAATGAAATATACTTCTCCAAGTACCCTGGGTAATGTAGTTTCAGAATATATATGGTTATGGGGGTTTATCTCCAAAACCCTAGGAGGAGTTCGTGAACAAACAGACAGAGGCTACAACTTTATATACTGTATATAGATAATACACTAGGGGGCAGGGAAAAAACACTTTTATTTGAGTTGCAGGCTGCACTTTTCAGGCATCGTTTGTATGGCTGTAACAAACACCTGTGCAAAAATTTCATGCCATTTCATGCATACTTACCCTGCCGCATCGCGAACGACTTTTTGTCAACTTTTAGCGTATACCAAAAATTAGGTGTCATTTAATGTTTTCCAGGATAATGATAAATTTTACATGGGTGACATCGATTTAATTCACATGTTATTTTACAGGTACACCGTATAAAAAATCATTACAAGTTCATATTGAAATTCTTTTTTGTGCGGAACCTTGGCATCATTTTCCTAGACAATAATCTTTGCCTAATATATCCATCTCTCGATTCGTATCCCGTCACTTCAGTGCAAGCTTCAGTCATCACTTTTATGCCTCTCTCGACCGCCTGAGTGCAGTTTGGCCACTTGGGCACCACTAATGGTGTCTCAAGAATGTCATTAACCTGTAGATTTGACAGAGAAGCAATGTAAGGAGGCTCAGTCTTGAGTTCATTCCTCCAGTTAATCATGGAATGATAGTTTTTTGCTTGCCACTTTAGTTTCGGAGTCACCACCTTTCTCATGTTGACTACAGGAGGCACATCCTCATTCCCATCTCCATCTTTACCCTCCTCATCAGTATAGTTTAACAAATTCTCGTCAACAGCAGCATCAGAATCTTCCTCCTCCTCTTCAGATCTGCCAGTGCATTCTTCCTTTTGCTGATTCTCCTCTCTAATTTTTCTTATCATTGAGACAGCTTTTTCTCTAACAGTCATGTCCTCATCTGCACACATACCAAGAAGAAGTTGATCTGTGTGGGCGAAGTATGCATTTCTCTGGACAGCCTTCTTCACTATCGTCTCCTCCTCACTATTCAGGTGTTTCATATATAGCAGGGACTGGAATACGTTCCTTGAGCCGTGTGTTACGTAAGGGTGTATCTTGATGTAAAACCACATTGGAGCACTGAACTTTATTATTGTAATGACAATTCTTTTCAACTCATGGCTGGGTCTTGATGTTGCTACATACAGCCTGAGGATTCTACTCCATAAGGTGTTCCACCTTGACACACAGGGAGGACCTGGCTCAATAGCAGCCAAGTCATCTTCAACAACACCTGAGATAACTCCTTTACAAATCCTATACAGGTATTTCTGATCCCAGGACAGACCTTTCTCCACTTCATCATTAAACACAGGGAAATCAGGGAAACTGACTGGCTGGAAGGCGACAACTGGAAGCTCAGACAAAGACTCCTTGATCTGCTTTCCAATGGGACCACGCCAATGCTCAGGACCACTTGGTTTACCATCATAGTGATAAAAACCTGCGCGGAAAGGCAGCTCATTTCCGTGAAGCTGACATATGAAATAATGGAGCGGGTGACCAAGTAACATTTCAAGATGATGAATGACTCCATTTTCTGATCCTACATTTACATTGGTTCCATCACAACCAACACACACAATGGACTGCTGGGTTAGATTTTTCTCCACCAGAAACTCGTGAATAGTTTTGGCAATCTGCTTTCCGTGTCCAGTCTTGGGAGTCACATGTGTGAGATATTCATTGCCAGGCTCAACCATGATGACATAATGATCTTTCACCATCATCCTCGAACTCCATTTCTCGGTCTTCTCATTCTTTATCATCACACGAGTGGCGGTCTTCTTACCATCAAAATAGAGTGACGTCAAATTATCTAAACTAGCCATCTCAATTTCTTGCCTCTTAAATAGGTATTTTTGTCTCGCATCCCGCAGCTTATGTGGTCCAATAACCTGACTCTTGTTATCCTTTGTGATAATGCCATAGTCAGTTAAGGTGGCAGTAGCAATGGCAGCTCCAGCATAATCACTAATCAAGTATCGGTCACAAGCGGCAGCCAGTGTAGGTCTCCCCTACATTACAGTACAGTAACACAGCATTGAGAAATGAAATGAGAAAAGGCTGATAATCAATATAGACATAGCACCATACTCATCTGCAACAAGACAACTTAAATGAAATAAGAGATATGAAAAGAAAGTTGATAAACACTGAACAGAACATTGCACCGCCACAGCGGCTGTTTGGCTAGTACTGTAGGTAAATTTAAAAATTTCAGTAGAAAATGCGGCAGACTAAACCTCGACATATCAGCTTCAAATTTGGCATGGAGTCTTAGATATGTATAAGGAACAATGCCTGAAGAGTGCAGCTTTGAGCAAAATTTCACTGCCCCCTATAATACACCCACTCCCACCGATTCACCGAAACCCATGACAGTGAGGGAGGCGTGAGAGGGTGAGGAGGATGGTGAGAGGGTGAGGGGGGATGAGAGGGTGAGGGAGTGGTGAAAGGGTGAGGAGGAGGGTGAGAGGGTGATAGAGGGGGTGGTAGATAAAGGAGGGGTGTGAGTTGGTGGTCTTGGCAACTTCCGTTGGCGCCTGAAGGATGGCACCACTCACCACCTCCCAGTACTAGGGAGGGAGAGGTGAGATGGTGAGGGAGGGATGAAGGGTGAGAGAATGAGAGAGGAGTGAGAGAATTGGTGAAGGAAGGGTGAGAGGGGGATTGTATCAGCCCCTTAGTCTTTATATAAATGTCAGGGCAGTACATTGTATTTATATAATCATATCACCCCCTGTAACTTTCCACTGGCTATGAGGTGACATGGTCACATCACGTGATGGGCAGGTTCCTTGAGGCGCGGCCCTCAGACTGTTAAGGTCAGCATTAAAAGGCCGGCACCCTCCGGCATAGTTACTCAACCCCTCAAACCGACTGGACGTATTTAGCAGGACTATTTAACAAAACCTCCGTCCTCCTCTTAACACTCATAGCTACAGTGCTAAGTTACGGTGATATGCACTTGGAACTGTATCCTAGATAGTTCCTGAATAAATGGATAACAGACAATTGGGCTTCGCTACTAAAACCCGATATAATATACATGTCCTGGCCTCATTAACCCAGACGGAATCTGCAGTTAACAGGCCTAGAACAGGATGAGAGGGTGAGGGCGGGGTGAGAAGGTGAGGAAATGGATGAGGGAAGGGTGAGAGGATGATGGGTAAGAGAGAGGTGAGAGGGTGATGGTGTGGGAGGGGTGAGGGAGGAGTGAGGAAGAGGCAGGGGTGAGGGAGGGGTGAGAGGGCGAGAGAGGGTTGAGAGGTTGAGAGAGGAGTGAGAGATAGGGTGAGAGATGAGTATGAGAATGAGGGAGTGGTGAGAGAGAGAAAGTGAGGAAGTGATAAGATAGAAGGTGAGGGAGAGGTGATAGGGTGAAGGAGGGGTGAGAGAGAGGGGGATGAAGGGGTGAGAGGGTGATGGGAAGAGATGGCGGGTTAGTTTGGGGAAGATTGGAAAGGGTGACGGGTGAAATATCAACGACGAACACCACCACCACCACCATTACTACAACACCACTAACACTACCGCCACCAACAACACTACCACCAACACTACTACCATCACCACCATCATTACTACAACACTACTAACACCATCAACACTGCCTCCACAATCACCACCACCACCACCACCAACAACAACAACAAAAACAACAACACTACCAACACCACCAACACTACCTCCACAACCACCACCACCACCAACAACAACAACAACACCAACAACACTACCACCACCACCACCACAATCGCAAGCACTATCACCACCATTACCACCACAACCACGATCACCACCATCAACACCACCAACACCACCACCAACACCACTGACACCACAAGCACTACCATCACCAACGCCACGAGCACTAGCATCACCAACGCCACAAGCACTACCATCATCAACACCGCAAGCATAAGCACTACCATCACCAACGCGATAAGCACTACCATCACCAACACCACGAGCACTAGCATCACCAACGCCACAAGCACTACCAC